>JALLBF010000301.1:0-11130 GCA_036939945.1 Thalassiosira sp. AJA248-18
AGGCAGACATTGAATGGGACCCAGAGTTCATTGGAGAAGGGGAAGCAACAGAGTCGACTGAATTGTTGAAGAAGCATCTATGGAATCCGTCAAAACCGAAAGAAGGAGCGTGGCGGCAAGATTTACGCCATAAATTGCGAAAATTCAGCTAATTTAGACAGTTATTTTACGTAAAAGCGGTGAAATATGTTTCATAAAGTCAAAAAAAAATGAAAAATTAACAGTACCATTATAGTTGATGCCAGTATAATGTCTGGTGTGCAAATAAACACTTGTATCTAGTGGTTTAATGGCATTTTAGCAGCATTTTACTAGTAAATTTGCCCTGAAACGTCAAAAACGCCGAAATTTCATTTTTGACGCGGAAAACGGGGCACTTCTAGTCAATTTTTTTTTCGAAATTTTTTTTGTGTGACTCAGTGTCCCGGAATCTATATGACCCCCGAAAACCATGAAAATCAAAGAACATTTAATTTTTGATGATTTTATCAGTTCCCCCCCTAACTAACTATCGCAAAGCACAACAGAGCGCCTTAACTCCCTGGAAAGGTCCGCCCCGCAACCTTGCCCACCCAGGCAAAGCAAAACCAACAGGGAAAGTAAAATGACCATACTGCTCGTAATGGCTAAAGGCATACAATAGATACACTGAATATGCCATTCAACTGAGTATCCAGCCTATCAATGACGAGAGCACTACTCGAGGATGGAAAACTATTCCTATGACCAAAGAAATAGCTATTGATAATTAGTTGCCAAGGATGACTGTAACCGATATCATAGGGAGACAATAACATCTCAGGATCTAGCAAAACCGACGCGGTATGACCATTGACGAGTTGATAGCGATCCTTACTTGGACTTGGAGTAACGAGACTAACACCATTAAACAGCTGTGGTAAAGATGGACGCAAAAACTCACCCGACACACGCACATTGGTAACAATGCCTGCTGGAACATCCATGACTTTAATTAATGAAAAGGCACCAATGAGATGAGGATGAGTTTGATTTTTAAAATTGAAGACAAAAATATCGCAGACTCGCATACGACTTGACAACAATAAATAAAGTCATGGCTAACAGAAACCCGGATCTCCCATTCAATATACTCCGACAGATATTCAACTACTTAGAAACCCCGTCACACGAACCAGGATGGCTAATAAAGTCGGACACACAAAGACTCCAATGGACAACAATGGCGAGTGAAATGCAGCATCAATTCAACATTGGTCTAATGTTGAGTAGTGAATACGTCAGTTGAATGAATCTATGCCATCTACACATACCAGACTGTGACCCACCAGACGGCAACCATGATATGAGAATATATGCATTGACGAGATTGAGGTTTTGGCAAACGGCACCAGATGAAAACGTTAGCAGAGCTCTTCTTTGGTGACGATGGGTGAGGCCGTATGACGCTCTCATGGGTGGCGATGAAACCTCGTATGTTAGCCTAGATATTTAAAAGACATGAAAGGCAGTATAAACAAACGAACAAATGGTTGGGTGAATAAACGGATAAGATATACAAATAATGCTCGAAAATACACTTAGAGACGAGGCAGATAAAAGATGACAAATAAGAAAAATGTTCAAACTGGGATAACAATGTCTCACTACAATGCACATGACCATATGTAAAGCAAATATTTCTAGCCACTCTGTCTCGTAACCCTTTGCTACATTGCCCAGCAGGAATGCAAGGTTTGCAGCAAATCAGAAGAAAGACATGGACCCAATGACCCGTGATCCCAAAATGACCTGTGTCAGGGGACATAACGCCACTTCAACCCACTTCAGCTGAATCACAGTCTCTAGAGTCTGGCCACCGTCAAACCACCAAATCATCACCTTGGCCCCAGTGTAGATCTTAGTGTCTGGCCGTTGCAACCCATCCGACTGAAGAACCACAGCATTCCACGTAGGAACATTTAGACGCTTACATACACCATGGAGGATAGGAGAGCCCCTCCGGCCAACTATAGAGAAGCAAGAGAAGACAGCAAATATCACGACTTGAAATTATTTCTATGGGTTATAAAAGGATTAGCGCTTGAAAATGAGATGAGAAAGCACTCGCAAGAGCGTATGAGTGGCTGAATAGCCGTTTGAATTTCCAGGTCGCTCTGAGCAATAAGTAGGTGAAAAAAATACTCTTGTACCGGAATAGCCATTTGAACACTGCTTGGGTCCAGACTAGGAGGAAAACACGTAGGTACGAACGTTGGTAGTCTTGTATGTAAATGGTTTTGTATGAGATTTCACCCTATCAATGGGGACCATCTGGCTGCCTGGCTGGGATCCGAGGTAAAGAAATATACCTCCATGGCTCACACGGCTCTAGACGTGGTAGCTGGATTGCATCGCTGCTGCTCTTCACTACATGATTCTTCAACCTGAAAGCCTCACTCCCATAGTTTTGGATCCCCTTGTTGATATTTGTCCATCCAATGGACTAGTCATAGCCTCTCATGAATGCCCTATGGACCAAATCCTACTATTAGATTCTCCAACTGTGCAACACTTTGGCAAGAAAAACGGCTCTACCCCCGGGGGTTTAGCTTGTGCTTCTTGGTTGCCAACTGTGGACTGGCTCTTGTAGTTCCAATCTGGTTCCCCTGCGAGGGGCCCAGGCCCAGGCCAGATGTATTGTGAACACATGGCAGTGTGTGACAGCCCCCGAGTGAAAGATCTTATTAGCATTAGCAGATCTGCCAATAGCCACCGAGATACGATAGTAGCCCAGACCAAACAACCACAAAAAAATGACGTCACAACGTTGCATCGAATGAGAAGGAAGACAAAACAGGAATGGGTATGACACTTGGACCGGGTACGGAAAGCATACGGCATTGAGCAGCAGCAGGTTGCTTCGGCTCAGCACGTTTTAACGCGATGCTTCCCAACACGATCACAACAGGCAGGACAAATTACATCGTGCCAGTGGATTGACGTATGGTGGGAAAACCGCCTCCTTTAGGGTAGACAACAGGGCCTAAAACCCGATGCACTGACTTGAGCGGCAGTGCCTGGGGTGCAATTTTAGTCACGGGGACGGAATGCTATCCCTAATCGTCCGAGATGGACCCATAAACATAAAACGTATTTTAAGATTTCTGTTACATATTGTTTCCTCGTGTATAACGAATTGTGTATAAAAAATTCAAATCATATTACTATTACCTCAGACCCTGGCAACTTTGGTTGCCTTATATGCCAATGCTCGTTCATTTTGAGGATAACAATGGTTTCAATTTGAGCCACTGGTCGCCTCTACCGGGCAACAATTCACCTCGTAGCATGGCAGCGGCTGCCATGGTCTACTTTTGCGATGAACGAACATGAGGACTGTGCAAAAGTAGCGCCATAACTGCCTGTTAAACGCCCATGATACAGTCAAGCCTTATTGTGGAAAGCTGAACACTGATGTTGAAGAGCAGAAGCCGGGCTTCATTTGAGCTACTGGACACTAGCTGCTTGGGGCATTAATATTGACGATGCTACCATAGGTTGCTGCACACGAAGCTAGTTGAAAATTGGTCCCATATATGTGACCATACCCTCAGTCCTGTCAACAATAGAACGGAGTACACTACTAGCGTTAACTTTACTCAGCTACACCAGCATCAAACATCAACCTCACCTACGCAAACGAGGACAGAAGGAGAACTAGTGCATCCATTCATTCGCGGTTTGCGGCGTGCATAGGATAGGGTGGCACAGTGCTCTCCCAAATTCAAATGTTGGGGGGTGGTGATGACAACTCAATAGTTCCCTACTGCGTATACCATCAATTAAGGGATAGAATTCTTGCGAGGACAGAGTGGGAGAGACCCCTGACTTACCCATTTTCACCATCATCAAACCAAAGCTCCCCATTGCTGACAGATGATAACTACTTCGACTGCCTGGCAGACTAGGGTTTCTATCACTGACCGCAGTATATGTCTAGTGGATTATGGATTTGAACAGAGGGTGAATATTGCGCTTAGCAAAGTCCGATACAACCAGGGACACTCCAATCAATCAATACTAGGCTCACTACATCACCGCTGCCTCTGGACCACGTCTTACCAGTAGAAGGGCATCCCCTATAGTCTTCTGCAGCTGCAGGTTGCAAGTTGAGATGGAGCATCCACGCATTGTCCTCAACAGTACAACCACACTACCTTTAACTTTGCCAAGTAGCTACGTCACAACGATGTTCACTACAGAATTAGTCTTTACAACTTCATTGTACTTACGAGCTTGACAAACAAGGGATATATCATCGTTTTGCATATTGTTGATGCTGTTGACACTGCACGTGTATTGACCCGGCATCACATGATGTATAATCAATACACATCATTCCTTCCTCCGTTGCCACTTGCTTCTTACTAAATACTCTCGACATAAGAATACACAAGAGCATCTAACACCAACGCCAGTTGAATCAGAGTTGACCACTACACACTGCGCTGGCTTTCTTGGGGGTATCTGCGAATGTGTACTTCTTTGTCACTACCCTACTATTTGATCGCAAAGTCAATGGGGTTCAGCACCACATGTTGCAGTTTTGCCATATTCTCTGAGCTAGGCTTGATGAAAAGCATAGGCATGAGAACACGCGTATAGATTCTTACTCTTCCGTGTTGCATATTGTTGCTGTTTTGACACCGCGTGTGAATTGATCTTGACGTCACATGATGTCAATACACATCATTCCTTCCGTTGCCACTTGCTTCGCTCTCACTTAAATACTCTCGACATAAGAATGCGCGAGAGCATTTAACACCAACGCCAGTTGAATCAGTTGCAGTTGCCCACACACATTGTGCTGGCTTTCTTGAGCTTGAGGGTATCTGCGAATGCGTACTTCTTTGTCACAACTCCCCTATTATTTGATTGCAAACTAAATAGTCCAGCACCACATGTTGCAGTTTTACCATATTCTCTGTACGAGGCTTGATGAAAAGCACAGCATCAGCATGAGAAACGGGTATATTATATATTCTTACTCTTACTCTCTTCCGTCACCACCCGTAATCCGAATCCAGAACCAAAAAATGTACCAGTTGCACACAAACACAAACACAATCCTTGTTATATTGTCACAACCGCTGTGATTGGGGAATGGTGCCGAGTGGGTAATTCAGTGCTATTTGCTAGGAGTTTCCTGGCTCATTCTGAAAATGATGCGGGTACAGCAACAACCAGAAGATAGGCAAAGAACAAAAATGAATGGTGACCACAACATACGCACTGTACCAAGTTTACACGTGGAAGTCAATAGACTTTATAGTCTTTTCATATAAAATACACCACCAAGTAAAAGGGTACCAGCATTTACTGTCTAACACTGGAGAGAACAGAACAACACAAACAAGATGAAAATAGATGAAAATAACAAATCTGCTCAAGGTTATTTTAAAGCTATTGGACCATAACGTCAGTGACAACTTCGCTGTCAAAGGCTGTCAACCACCAACCGCAACCAACAGATGCCTCACATTTTCGTCGGAACACTTTCGTCAGCAACATGATGAACCAACACCTGCGTTGCATCTGAAAACTGTTGAAGCCTGTTGAAGGTTGGAGCAATTTTCTATCAGAGAGACATCAAGAAGGAGTAGGCATGATGATGGCAACCGCAACGGCAATAAGACCTCCTCCGCCATCGGTGGCTGTATCATCATCCGAACACCACCACGACGATTCGGCCGAGGAGGAACACGCATCATCCTCAAATAATGCTACAGCAGCAACATCAGCAGCAACCATCATGGATGTAAATGATGGGAGTAGTCATTCTGCAGAGGAGGAGTATGTCAACAAGAATCTTCCCAGCAGTAATAATAACAATGCTACTTCCGTCACCACTACTACTATGGACCAAGAAACACATCACAACATGATGCAACTTGGAAGCCATAATCTTCATCTAGAGGCCACCAATAAGTCTGCTACTACTACCAATGGTGCATCAAATATTGAGCATCAACAAGAACAAGAAGAGGTGGGACTTTCACTCTCTTCCTCCAGATCGTCATCACCTCCCTTTCCAAATACTAAGAATAATACCATGATTTCGAGCATGGCAACCCACGTTTCTGAGGAGGCATTGACTGCAGCTGTAGAGGCTGCTGCTGCTGCAGCATCATCTCAAACAAAAAAAAATGATAGTACTACTACTCCTATTATTATGGATGCATCACTCCTCCCTAGGCCATTGATGCGTCCTCAAGTTCCATCACTAACGAATATGCAACACCATCATCAGTCGTCACTGCAAACAGAAGAAGAAGAAGAAGATGCCAATATTAGTGCAATGGTAGAACATCAAGGTACTACTACTGCAACAACAACATTATCAACATCATTATCATCTACTTTGCTTGAAACAAAGATTATGCAAATGGAACAGAGTCTGAATACACTTACTCAACTATGCCAAAGTTTATTGTTGCAACAGCAGCAGCAGCAGCAGCAGGGTGGAGGGACATCAAGGTCGGGATCCGAGGTGAGAGACATATATTATACCAAGTTGTGTTTATATATATATATATATCATGCACTTCTACTTGAGAGAAATGGAATGAACATTAGCATCAATTGTCGAGTAAAATTTAAACCGACGGTGGGGGGGGGGGGGGATGGATTGGTCCATCTGTTTGATTTTACGCGGTACATATATGGAGGGGTCGGAACAATTGAATTCTTGGAGTATAATACATGGGGCTTGTGTATTTTGTGTGTGTGTTTTTTTTCAGCTTGGACCCCTTGGTAGTGTCAGGCGTTGTTATATATTTTTGTCAAATTTTGTTTATGATCAAATGGACAATCCATATCTTGTGCATTTTAGATGATGAAATTCGAAGTTTGTTTGCATTGAGTTCAATCTACGCACTCAATCAAACCCACGGGGGCCTCGTTTTTTCAGAACAAACTACACCTTGATGCCCTTGTCATCATTTTGCATTCCATCCTTTGACTTGTTTTTTTACTTTCTCACCACCTATTCGCTTTTTGTCGTTTTTGAAACAGGCAACTGGTGAATCAATCACACCACCTGGTAACATATCCCCCAACACCCCTTATGGTCAATACAATGACGACGCAGGAGAACTCTCCCAATGGCCACCGACACATCATCATTTACTTGAGTCACCCGAAGTTTCCATGCATCAACTAATTACCAAACAGCAATTTTCTTCGTCTGCACAACAACGACAACAACGAAGAAGATCATCTTCTGGTAGTACTAGAAAGCTATCCTCAAAAGGCAAGACCATGTCCATGGTATTACTCGATATCAACCCGGGGGAATCACGCGGTCCGAGTATGATACCATTTACGACTGATTTGGATGCGTGTGATGAGATGGATGGGGATTCGGTTGCGGGTGGGTGTCGAGATGACCTCCAACGGCGACAGGGCGGCGGCGGCGGGAGCAGCAGTAGTGGAGAGGCGCTCGCTGATAATGCTAGTAGTGGACGTAGGAGTGGTCTCAGCAGGGACAGTAGCCGAGAGGAGAGTGGAGGATCCTCCAGTAGTTCGATTGATGTTAGCAGCCGGAGTTATTGTGGCAGTGGCAGCTTGGAAAAGAAGTCACCATTGGAAAGGGACGAGATAGCGAATTGTTCGTCCAATGAGAGCAGTTACTCGTCGAGATCATCGTCTTCGTCCTCCCGTCGTAAACGTCGTACTCCACGTCGGCTGTCCTCGTCCCTGAAGCATGAATCTACCAACCAAGCATTGTATCATCCTCGTAATGAAACTAACCTTGAATGCCAAGCGTACACAACCACTCATTTGGAAGCATTACGGCTACGTCGCGAGGCGGGGAAGGGACGAGCATATTCATTCAATGATTCATTGCTTCAAGACGGCGGCAGCGGCGGCAGAGCAGCTGCTGCCAAGAAGGGGGGTGGTGGCGACGATAATGTTGCCAAAAATCAGTGGAAACCAACATTGGAGGTTGTAGATGGCGGCGACAGCATCCAAGAACCACATTCAGCCATTAGCACGGACAGCTTTGTGTATGTTCCTCCCAGGGAAATCACGACTGGCGAATCCAAGGAGATTGATATCACCATGCCTGACTTATCCGTGCCAGCCTCAAAGATCAGCCATAATGACAACGAAGCTGCTGACTCTGCTGCTACCAACTCTTCGTCTGCCATGTCTACAAATGACGTCGAGACAAAGGTGCCAGTAGGAGGGAGCGCCAGAGCCAACACTGCCGCTGCTGTAGAAAACATTATCGCACACTCCACATCATGTGCATCAAACATGTCCTCGGATACAACCAAAACCCTCAAGAGCGGCAATTCGTCGGCACGGAAACAACCGAAACCTCGTTCAGGAAGCATTGCATCATCATCATCACCCAGTATGAAAGAACGTTCCCAGAGTATTTCTAGTTCCAAATCGGGGAGTTCTGCATCTGCTGCTGATGCCGCTGGTGCTGCGTCGACAACGACGAACACGGCCACCCCAGCCAAACGTAACAAGGGGAAATCACCTCACAAACATTCCTCCCAACAACAGCAACAGAGCAAGGGAAAATCTTCACATAAAAGTTCATCTTCTGATCAACAGTCTACGACCACAATTTCAGCAGTTGCAGCAGTTGCCGCTGACAATAATAATGGAAACAAGAACAATCAAACAATGAAGGAATACGTCATCAACGACCTCCTAAACATTGATTCACGCAATCAAGACGGATCCGCTACCGAAGACATTGATGCCAACATGGAAGAATTCTTGCGTATACCATCAAAGCTAGAAATATTGATGATATTTTCATTGGCAGTATGCATTGATTCGTTCCTGTACGCTTGGGCGATGCTCCCGTTGAAGTTCATTTGGGGTTGGATTTGTTTGGTTTGTTCGGGTGTTAGTCTTGGGAAAGGGGTGCGGGGGATTAGGTTCCACCGTCGGTAAGACGATGGTGTTTTGGTTTTTTAGTTACGTTCGTTTGGATTTTCTTTGATATCTCAAACCCGCCTCATGGAAAAATTGCTCTCCCGATCATGTATTGTATCAAATTATCAGTCATCTTTATCCATTAATGCAGAGTGTCCTCATCTACTTCGTGTACAGCCAAGTCTTGTGTCCCATCTCCATTGGAAAACTTTACCATTGGATACGAGGCCAGGCCATGCTAAAGCTATACGTCCTCATTGCCATTGTGGAGGTGTTTGATCGCCTCCTTTGTTCGTTTGGTCAGGATGCATGGGATAGCTTGTATTGGAATACGACAAAGAGGCCTTGGCACCCGCGTATGTTTGTGAGCGTAAGTATTGCGCGCTGCTGGTTTGTGTGCACTGTACCTCAAATGATATATATTTTTCAATAGATGCGCACCGCTTATACACTTCTCTATTTGCTCTACCTTCTCCTCAAACAATATCTACATTTAGCTTATTGTCGTCGGAATTTATGTGACCATCCATAGCCTCTTCTTATTTGTCCATGTTGCAACCCTAAGTGTTGCAGTCAACTCTGCCGACAATGCTCTACTGACTCTTCTCATTAGTGGAAATTTTGCAGAAATCAAATCCACCGTCTTCAAGAAATACAACAAACAAAATCTCTTCAAAATCACGACGTCGGATATTTGCGAACGGTTCAAGCTTGCATTGTTCCTCCTCCTTATACTTTTTGTCAATCGCTTCCAGGGAGAAATGACGAAATCCATGGTACAGGATTATTATTCCATGTGTGGCATCGTCTTTGCGGCAGAACTGATTAGCGACTGGATTAAGCACTCGTTCATCACTAAGTTCAATTTGATCAAAAGCACCACCTATTTTGATTATGCTCTGGTCATTTCTGGTGATGTCACGGGCATTGGTCATGAGGGGCTGAATCTCGACTACACTCATGCCGCTATGAAGAGATTGGGACTTGCTCAAATTCCATTGGTTTGTGTCACTGCCCGATATATGCACGAGGCTGTGCGGTACGTCATTACATTTCAGGGGAATGGAGACGTCGATCACCCTGTGGCAGCGTTGGTGGAATTGATGGCTGATGGGAACAAATGGAAGTTTTACACGAGATTGTTGCAAGGTATGGCTGCTTTGGTACTGTTCAAAATCGCTTTAGGTATGTGCATCCGTTATGTAGCGAGGGGCTACCTTGGGGGTGCTAGTACTAGCAGGGTAGTGAAGGGTGCAGCAACATCAAGAAAGAGTAGCTCGAATGCAAAATCAACGATCGATGTCAAGAAGAAGCAATAGTTGGCTAGCTAATGAAAAATACTGCTAATGCTAGGATAAATGCAAAACCCCAAAAAATACTGCACAGACAAATATCTAACCATAATCGTTATCTAGTGTAGACATGACTCTTGTCTATCTTATCCGCCCTAAAACAGAGCGATGGCACCGAGCCGGCCATGGCAAATTAATATAAAATGACACCAACCTCCAGCTTACGGGAACATCTGTGATGTAGCCGTCCCATCCAACAAGCAAGAACCTCTCGTGTCAGTATTTTACTTCTAACGAACTCTCCCAAACACATTTGTTGCTTTGACTTTGGTATCTAGCTTTTATGACGGCCTGGTAGGTAGGAGGAGTGCAGGAGTGAGGAGTTGTGTGATCTCCAAAAATCTCAAAACAATTCTAGTGCGACGAGAAAGCAAATCATCTCGTGCTCTACCAATGCTGTTGCTTTCACATTGACTGAGCTGACATTCACAATACAACAAAATTTCACTATCATAAATAAATGACTGAACAACTTATTTAATCATTTTTGAGCGCGTCAATCTGTTGGAATAGTTGGAATAGATCCAAGTAGTAGAGGTTGACAGCATTAAATTGTGTATCCTCAATCCTCATTCAACCATTCTCTTGTCTGGTGGACCATTTTCCTGCCATTCTCTTGTCTGGAAATATATACCATTTACGAGCACGTAATAAATATGAGTCCAATATGTTCGTCACTATTAAGATAGGATTTTGCACTAAATAATAGCTTTAATTTTTCTACATGAGCTAAGAGTAATTGTTATCAAGCCTGCATCTCTCTTTACTCATCGAAAAGCTTACGGTAGCACACGGCGATATGTGAACTCTTCATCGATACCTGGCAGAGTTTCTCCAAGTCACGAACACCTTGACC
>JALLBF010000302.1:0-11020 GCA_036939945.1 Thalassiosira sp. AJA248-18
TCATTAATGAGATGATCATCATCTTGGTTGAAGTAATCATCCATGATGTATGTTTTCTTTTTGGCAATGAAGAATGGAATATATATAGGGTTGGCGCGTGTTGGGTGTAGTGATGTTATAATGCCGGGGTATGAAATGAAAAAGAGAAATATATAATACAGAAATGCAGAGCATCTGATATTATATATGTGTATGGATGCGCAGCAAAAAATCGAAAGGTGGCAGTAGGGGGTGGGCTATACGAACAGGCTTCTTCGTGATGTCTTGTTTTCGTGGGATGTGTGCTATGATGTTGTGTATGTGTAATGAATCAAAGCGAAGGAATGAAGTGGTGCACCATTGTCATCTATCGTCAGATAGATCATAGATTGACATCAGATTGAGAGTTAACTCTCATCTCCACCATGCATATCTCAATGATAGAGGGAAAGAAGGGGGGGGAGGTCATGAGATGTGTCATTTGAATAGATGACATTCTTTTGCTTGAAGTGTGGCATAGTGGCATTGTGGCATTGTAATCTTCTTTTGAACGAATACTCTAACAAAATAACCCCCTCTCTCTCTCCTACAATATCATAACATTTCAGCCGATCCATCCGCCATCGCTTGGAAATCCGCCATCATGGGAAACAACAACGTCGACGACATTGAAACCAAACGCATCCTCCCCAAAAATGCCATCGCCAGCGCATTATGGACCATCTTCGGCAAATCCGGCCATTTGCGCATCCTCACCAAACAATCCCCATCATCGACGACCAATAAGGCATCCGAGAATAGCAAACTACCCGCAGCAATGCGCTTCGACGGTTTCCCCCCCGGAGATTACGATACCCTCAGCGAGATATTCACATCACTCTACGGCATACCACTCAAACGACACTCCATGAGCGCCGCCGGTAACTCATGGGGAAACACCGACATATCCAACAAACACCTAGTATTCCGCCAATGCGAACTCGAAGACGCCGACGAGGAAGGCGAGGAATTCGAACCCCGCGATGGCGATGAGATGATGTCCCTCGACCTGGGCGAGGTGTCCCAATGCGTATTGCCCGGTAATAATCGGAACGAGATCGAAATGCAATTTTTGGAATCGGACACGGTCGAGGCGGGGGCCGATCAGCTCGTGGCCGTGAGGTTTTACGTTCCGCCGGATGGGGATGCCGATCCGACGGATAGGGATGCTCCCACGAGTGCGGAGGTGCTTCAGTCGCATATTATGCAGATTGCGAGTGTGAAGAAGACTTCGGGGAGTATTATTGCCGAGTTTGATGAGAATAAGGGGACGTTTTTGACGCCGAGGGGGCGGTATTCGATTGAGTTGTACGATTCGTTCTTGAGGATGAGGGGGGCGAAGTATGATTATAAGATCAAGTATGATGATATTTCGAGGTTGTTTTTGTTGCCGAAGCAGGATGATATGCATATGGCGTTTGTGATTGCGTTGGATAAGCCCATTCGGCAGGGTCAGCAGGTAAGTGTGTTTTCTCAATAGGGGTTTTGATTATTCTGAGGGCGTGGATTGTTGTAATGAATGACATTTGCAAAGACACAACTTGATTCATAATTCCATCTCATATATTTCAACACCCTCTAATACCATACGCACAGAGATACAACATGCTCGTCATGCAATGCACCAAGGAACACTCCGAGCTCGACATCAACATTGACGATGCCACGCTCGAGAAGGAATACAACGGTGACATCCAGGCGCACATGAACGGATCATTTTCCAACCTCGTCGCCAAAACGTTCAAGGTTATCACAAAGAAGAAGGTGTTTATTCCAGGAAAATTTGCTAACTCGAATCAGCAGGCTTGTGTCAAGTGTGCTTTGCGGTGAGTTTTGTGTGTTTGTCGTGGCAGAAGCATGGCTACTCTCAGATCGCATTGTGTTTTGTTTCCAAGTTTGTGAAACACCAGCTCAGCTCTCACTGTAATCTACATCGCAACATTCTTCTTCTTCTCTCTCTCTCTCTCTCGTAACACGCAGCGCCAACGAAGGACATCTCTACCCCCTCGAAAAACAATTCATTTTCATTCACAAACCCGCGGTTCTCATCCGCTTCGATGAAATCGAATCTGTTGAATTCCAACGCTACGCTGGCGGACAGGGATCGACACGTAACTTTGACCTTTGCGTCACCCTGCACAATACCCCCGGCGACAACCTGTCCGTCAAGGAGTACACGTTTTCGGGAATTGACAAGACGAATTACACGGCATTGTACAGTTTCCTATCTGGGAAGAAAATTCGCATCAAGAACATTGAGGGCGTGGGCGCCGAGGAACCGTCCGGTCGGGGAGCAGGGATGGCGCGCTTGTACGATGCAATGGAAGATGGTGGCGAGGAGATGGGCGAGAGTTCAGAGGACGAGGATTACGATCAGGAGAACCAGTCTGAGGAGGAGTCCAGCGACAGTGATAGCGATGACGATGATGATATGGGGTCAGTCGTGAGCGATGATTCCGACCTGGCGGAGCATAGAAAGAAGTCCGGAGGCGGTGCGGCGAAGCCCAAGTCGAAGAAGAAGAAGACGTCTGGTAGCGATGGCGACGAGGGCAAGAAGAAGGCTACTAAGAAGAGGAAGGAGTCTTCTTCGAGCTCGGCAAAGAAGTCTGCGAGCCCCGCAGCGAAAAAGAAGAAGAAGAAGGATCCAAATGCCCCAAAGAGGCCCCGGTCGGGTGAGTATATAGTTGGTGTAGGGATACCTACTTGCATTGTTGCGATCAAATAATTTCTCACTTCTTGCCGTTGTTTTTGTTTTACTGTACTCAGCGTACATGTACTTCACAGGTGAAAAACGGGCTGGAGTGAAGGAAGCCAATCCAGATGCCTCGTTTGGTGATATTGTGAGTCTTTTGACAGAATTATTTGCGATGATTTTCTGATCATTTCAATCGTCATTTTCTCATCATATGCATGAACTAATCTTTTCGGGTTTACAGGCTCGTCTCGTCTCCAGCGAATGGAAGAATCTTAGCGATGGTGAAAAAGCAAAATGGGAAGACAAGGCCAAGCAGGACAAGGTGCGCTATGAAAAGGCGATGGAGAACTACTCACCGCCTTCAGATGATGATGATAGTGATAGTGATTCTGATGGTGGCAAGGCGAAAAAGCCAAAGGCAAAGCGGGCAAAGAAGGACCCCAACGCTCCCAAAAGGCCTATGAACGTGAGTATTGATGATATGTATACATTCCTCTTCTTTATTCTTAGATTGATTTATGTCAATATTCACACACAAACACACATACTTTTACACCCGCATATTCAGGCGTACATGTTGTACGCTAATTCAATCAGGGCTCAAGTCAGGGAGGAGAACCCTGACCTTGCCATGGGTGATGTTGTAAGCTTTAATGATTGCTAAATGTCCATTCGTCTCATCTCAGCCTAAATATCTCACATTCCACACTCATTTGCACGCAACACTCAGGCCAAAGAAATTGGAAGCCGGTACAAGACGATGAGTTCGGATGAAAAAGCCAAGTGGCAAGCCAAGGCCGATGCCGCTAAGGAGACGTACAAGGGGGTGTTGGCCGAGTACGAAAAC
This sequence comes from Thalassiosira sp. AJA248-18, assembly GCA_036939945.1. Classification (NCBI taxonomy): domain Eukaryota; phylum Bacillariophyta; class Thalassiosirophyceae; order Thalassiosirales; family Thalassiosiraceae; genus Thalassiosira; species Thalassiosira sp. AJA248-18. Next base: position 3,561 of record JALLBF010000302.1, read on the forward strand.
AATAAGCCCGCTGAAGAAGAGACAAAGAAGCCAAAGGCCAAGGCAGCGAAGAAGGTGGACGTCAAGAAAAAGAAGAAGAAACAGCCCGAGCCGGAACCACCATCGTCGTCCGAGGATGATGATGATGATAGCGATGACTCGGATGATAGCGACTCTGATAGTGATTCGGACTGAGCTTTGAGTGGCGAGAGAAATTGAAAAAAAACGGGCTGATCTTGCATGTTCGATGTGCAGCTGAAACCCCCCCTCTAGCTGATGTGGTGTTCTAGTTAATTAGCTACAGATACTCATTAGGTTGATAAAACACATCAAAAACAATTATTTCACAAATCCTACACCTAGATCAGTGAACACAAACACAAATCAACAATTGCTTCAATACCTGTACACACCATGGACTTTTCCGATCAAATATGAGTAGTTCGAGACTGGCCAAATGGAAGGCCTTGACTAGATTTGTTACTGCCGCAAAAACCAATTCTTAAATACAACGTTTTCTCCATTGCTTTCCTTGCTCTCCATTGTTTGGAACGTCTCTGCTTCGCTCGAGGATGAACAATCTGTTTCCGAGTCTGATGAAGTGTTTTTTTGAGGGATATCGTTGGCAGAGTGAATGTTTTCTGTGGCTGAAGTGACAAAGGTACCGTCATCAGGTTCAGAATAGGAAGCAGAGTAACCAACAACTTCAGCAGCTTCATCATCAGCGATATCATAAGAATCTTCCCCACCATCCTCTTCAATGGAGTTGTTCTCGGTAACACTGGCCAAACTCAAACTTGCTGTTGACGATCTAACTCTGCCTGGCACCCATCTTTTGGTCTTCAACAATCTAGTTTTTTGTCTTCCCGAATCCCCAGAAACAACACTATTGTCATAAGTGCTTAGTGTTTCATCATCAGCGTTGCTGGTATCACCTGACATCATTTTGTGGAACCATCCTGCTTTGCTGCCAACACTGGAAGTAGGAACGAAGTCCTCTTGCAAGGATTCTTCATCTTCACTGTCTTCCAATTCTACTTCTACATCAGAGTAGATCGTTGATTCCGCAGAGGTTGAGTGCGCAATTCTCACCGTCGAATATTTTTTCTTCCGCACTACATCAATTTCATGAGACAGCATGTCGACCTTGTTCTGAAGGTCGCTCTCCATCTGATCCTTTTCATTCAAGGCTTCTTCCGCCAACTTTCTCTCCCGCTCAATGTCTTTCTTGAGGCCTTCTACAACTAAAACCATTCTATTCATTTCATTATTCTGGGCATTGATGGTTTTTTGCGACGCTTGTTGTTCCAATGATAGTTCTTGAGCCAATTGCTCCATTTTCTCGGCTAATAGTAGGTTCTTCAGCTCCGCATGTTCCTTGGCGCGCATGGCCCCCTCAGCTTCAATTTCAGCCTCGAGGACGCTATCATCCTGTTGATCTTGCGCATTGGATTTTCGAACCTGTTTCTTCTTGGCTGCTTGCAATTTTACCTGATACCTAGCGATGTGGGACTTGAGTTCACTGCACTGAGATTCTTTAGAGACCTCCATCTTCTTCAATTCTTCAGCGAGGGTATTGATCTTCATCTGTGCGTTTGTCTTCACTGTTTGAAGCTCTTCGGCAACTTGGGCCCTAGCCTCTTTCAGAGCTTGCTGCTTCGCGGCCGCCTTCGCCATTGGCCCAACTAGCACTAACGGTTCTGCAGTGTTTGCTTCCTGATTCGCCAGAGGCCATGAATGTGCTGCTGGCACAATGCCGTGAGAACCATTCTGGTTTGTGTTCCCCGTTTGATGAAAGCCTTTGTTGAAGTTGAAGTTGGCGCGAACGGGGTCACTTTTGACTGTTCGATCATCTGGGGCACAGACCGATGCACCAATTGTTGTTAGCAGTTGATGGAATGTTTCCATAGGGGTGCAAAGCGTATCGCTTGGCAGCAATGCTCCTGCTTGGGGCCACATTGAAGTCTCCGCCTTGTTGTTGCTGCTCTCTTTCTCCTTGAGGGTCCTCTTCTCCTCATGAATGAGAAGTTCGTCATAAGAATCCATCTCGAAAGAATAGATGTCTCCTTCATGAGCGCATGGAATCTTTCGTTCGATGGGCAAACACATTCGGTCCATTTCTGGAAGGAGATTCTTACGAGTACCATCACCCATCTCCCTGTTGTGCTTCTTGGCGCTCTTAAGCTCTCTCTGCTTCAAGCGTTCTTTCAGTGGTACGTATTTCGACGCAGTTTCAGTCAAAGATGACACATTCGACAAGTCACTAGCAATAGAAGCTTGAGATTTTGAGATGCCATCCACGATCTCTGTGATGATTGATTCGGTGGCAGTCACGTCCTCCTTCGACTTGGACGGCGCACTTTGATTGGAATTATTGTCAATAGGAGGTAGTGCGGAGGAATCTTGCACAGTAGTTGCCAGATCAATCTTCTTTTCTTGCATCTTGCCCTGTCGTTTACTCAAACCAAAGCGCACTTTGATACTACGGCTCTTTTTCATTGCTACCGGTACCATAGTCATATCAACCTGCTTGTAATCTTTCTTACCAGGTCCTCTCGGTGGCTTGGCCATGTTGTCGAGCTGGGCCGGGGCTGGATTAGATCTTGATCGAGCAAAGAATGACCCGCCGCGGCCACCGCCGCTCGCGGACCTTTTCTCCATTTTCTTTGCTGCGATTTTCATGGCCTTGCTGTTGCTTTTGGATACGATGTTATTCTTGGAGACGGCAGCAATTTTGATATCGGCTGATGGGGGTGTAGAAGTGCTACTGGGTAAATGTAATTCCCTGCATTATTGGTCCCGATCTTGGTCGCAATGTCTTCAATATGTTACCTTTTTCTATGGCCGGCCGTGTATGATGATGTTGTATCTGACATCCCATCCCACGTTACCTCCGGCAACCCGGTTAGAGAGTGAAAATCACCAAATTGAAATGTCATTTCTATCTTTTTCATGCTGGAATTAGTTCACCAGATCCAACTCTCTTCTTAACTGCTCGCTAGATAGAAGTGTCTCAGGTGTCAGGTGTCGTATCTGACGGCAGCAAAGTGTCTCAAGTCGCAGCCGTTTGAGAAAATATTGACTTTCTCAGAAAGTGTGGAATTAGTACCTACGAAACTCCTCCTTTTCTTTTATGGGGGATGGGGGGCGGAAACCCTTTTTGGATGATTGGGGTCCGTGGGCGGGGGGGCAGCAGATGGCATATCTGTTGGCAGAAGGGGGGGGGTCTTTGAGAGGATATGAATATATCGATATTGTCACTACTAATTTTGGCGGTATTTATTTTGTACATGTTGAGATAGGTTTGATTGGCAGGACTCACACTTTCCTCTTCCACTACCAAATATCCATTGAGTTTTACTGAAACAAGATTTCTCTTTCTCAGCTTTGCAAACCAAACAAACCTTCACGTATTTTTTCCCACATTGGAGATACTTACTCTTGTGCTTCGCAGGCAGGGATTCGACCACGTCCTCCACGCTCATTCCATACCTCTCGACGCAATCTTGCACATATATCTCCGCGTCTCTTGTTATTTCACGAGCGGTCATTGCTCCAGCAATGCAACCTTGGTACAAAAGCTCTTGTGCTTTGCGGGCAGGGATTCAACCGCGTCCTCCACGCTCATTCCATACCTCTCGACGCAATCTTGCACATGCATCGCTGAGTCTCTTCTCATTTCACCAGTGGTCTTGCCCCCAGCAATGCCTCCATCAATGCAACCTTGGTACAAGCTCTTGTGCTTTGCGGGCAGGGATTCAACCGCGTCCTCCACGCTCATTCCATGTCCAACATTTGCGTCTCTTCTCATTGCACCAGTGGTCATGCCTCCAGCAATGCAGCCTAGGCGTTGCGCTTCTTGTCTCAATCGATAGGCTGCAGAATCCGTATCGAAGCTACTCATATTGAAAGTGCATACGAGACTATCGTCGCCCGTGACAGCAAAAATGAAAGCCGTGCCAAAGAGATCATTCGTAGTACATTTCACCTCCATGTTACTTTGAAACAATAACTTGTATAAGGAACATGGATGTATCCCTGGCACGAGACTCGTAGGTGATGCAGAGATGTACCTTTGTGGATTTGTGTTGTAATCGGCAATCAATTGGCGCTGTCCTCCGCCTCCGTGGACATATGTTGCCCAATTTTCCATCGCAGTACGGGCACACAGAGCGATAAGTGTGCAAACTCTGTTAATTACTGACAAGACCTTCACGTACTCCTTCATGACAAAGTCAAATGTGTCCTGTCCAAGCAGGTCGACTGGATCTGAATATGCCGTACTATATGAAAACGGGTTCACATCAACACCCAAGTAAGTTGATGTACTAGACGTCTTCTCGTCCAACCTTTGACCTGATCCACTCATGCGTTATTTCTCGCAGGGTACCACCACTGCGTCTAGCTCGAAATGTGCTTCGACCATTCAAGGCTTTGGCTGATTGTAGGCTTTGATAATTAAGCACGTACGCTACCAATACGGCGTCAGGACCAAGATGCCAAGGCAAACTTGGAGATGGTTCCAATGGATAGGCTCGCCAGCCAACGTCCGACAGCGTCGCACCGTCTTATGAAAGACTACAATGGCATCGTGAACGGCAACAATATCAGGATGGTCATTCTTGCGATTCGAACCAATGTCGGCTGGTGGTTCATTAGTAGATTGGTTGTAACCAATCAGTGGCTGCATAGATTTCGGCACATCATCCGGTAGAACACCGGCGCGAAGAGTTACTGTGATTGAACTGCTGCGTACATCGAAGTATTCCTCTCCTCCACCAATTGAACTGCCACTAATCAAGTGTCTCAAGTAGTGTCGTATCTGACGGCAGCCAGCCGTTTGAGAAAATATTGTGGAATTAGTACGCACACTCCTCACTTTCTTTCGTCGCTTGTAGTAACTAGGAGTACCTAGCTAGATACCTATCGTATCTACCTACCTATGTGTACCCCTACCTCTCTCTAGAGAGAGTAGAGGTAATACCATATAGTATAAATTGGGCACGCAGCTGCGCTGCAAGCTTCGCGGTTGATCAATAACATAAAATTCCTGCCGATCAATGACAATAAATTCCTGCCATAAAGGAGTCCTCCTCTTCCTATTTCGTAGTTTTGAACCCGCACATAGGCGATATTTTTCTCTCGAGCTTTCTTTTTCTGACACGATTTCCAATACGAGTCAATTGTGTAGCATTTTACGCGACGAGCCCCCCTTCGTTGCGTTCCTCGTCACACAAAACCCAATATAATTCAAAACCGCTCCTTTGGTCCCCTCGTTTCTCTGCATCAAGAACTCCACATGCAATCAACTGCAAAAAAAATATTCAACGTTGTACTTGTTCAATGTTCCCACTGTTACATCAAAAATCGACTCTGTCCAGAATTTGTTTTTGTACAAAAGTTCGAACACACCTTTACCGTTGCTTTCGGTGGGAATTTGTCATGTACACTGTCAAGCCACACTATAGCAGCGTCCTTCCAAATGCGACGGAAATACTTTCGAAATGTGCCAGAGCATATAGGACAGGCGCCACCGCATGATCCAGTAACTGGTGTATCGGATAGCTCACCCGTAGCGAGGTAATTGTCAAGTCGCCGAAGAAGACACCCCTTGTTCAAACAGAACAGATTTAAGACGTCGTTGGTGTCTTCTTTTTGGCTTAAGAGGTTTGCTGCGCGCTGCCCATCTGTCAATCTGTACTGACTGTCGCGATTGCGACGATGCTGTAATATGGCGGTGTTGTTGTCGTCCTTGGCGTCTTCCGACGACGCTTCACCCTCCGGGTGCATCATTTTGCACATAGTCAGATAAGACGAAATGCCGGCAACGAGCAGTGTCTTGGAATGTCTGCCGTCACGGGAACCTCGGCCTCGACGTTGACAGACGAAGCAACGTCACTCGTCCACTCCAGTATTGTTACGCGGCGGCAATCTCGATGATCGATGCCAACGTCTGCCGCAGAAGTAGACACCATAACCCTTGGTATAACACCGTCAACAGAAATGGCCCCGACAAATAACTGGATGCGTCCAAACTTATCATCCTTCTTCAAACTACCATGGACATGCACCACATCCGGTCTCTGATCTAGCTGGTCAAGCAAGACTCTGTGAGTGAGAGCTTTGGAGTTGGTGAATACAAACACGGCGCAACTATCGTTTGCTCGCGGGAATGTGACCGTGTCATCGAGAGATTTAGCATACTCACAACCGATCTTTATGTTGACTAAAATGTAGTCTTGGGCGAACATCTCTGGCTCTGCCCAAACCTTTGCTTCGTCTGAGTGACCAACAGAACACAAAGACGATAGAAAGTTCGCGTTTTGAAGATTCATTGTGGCGGAACACGCGAGGAAGAATGGGCTGGGGACCCCAGGTCTAAACAATGGCTTGAAGAAGGTAGCCGATAGTTGGCGCATCTCGGATCGGAAGCTTGGTCCGTGTTGCGCCCAGACATGCGCTTCATCTATCATCACAGAGCGTAGTGTGCGATTTTGTCTACAATTCTGAAGCAAGACATCAATGAAGGCCTTGTTATTCGTCATGAATTGCGGCGAAGAGACTAAGAAGATTGTAGACGTTGTGTTGGAGTTGATATTCCGAAGTAACTGCAGTATTTTTTTCGCATCTTTGCATTCCCACCCATCTCGTCCAAGTTGAAGACAATTATTCTCCCATATTCCTCGTTGCCCTCCTGGAACTTCAAAACTATATCCGCCATTAATGCCAGGAGTGGGCAAAAATATAGATGAATGCCCTTCAGCATCAACGCTAGCATTTGCATCGTATGAGACTCCCCCCCTCCGGTCCGATCAACATAAAGAACATGTCTGATTTTTTTTATTGTGTAGAGAAGTCGATACTGCATTTGACGTAGATTCGGGACGTCATAGACTAAACAAGACAGTAGGGAGGCGTGGTCCATCATGGAAGCCGAGGGGGGAAGTTGTGATGATGCATTGTCATCAAGTTCTCGTGACAACGAGAGGAAGGACGTGGCCGCACTAGCCACGATGGTGGCGACAGAGCCCAAGGCGCGGCCTGGAGAAGAAGATACGGCTGCGTCGACGCAACGGCCGTCGTCCATGTCATCGTTATTGTTGTGGTCATCATTGTTGTGGCTCTCCAATCCCAGAGAGGGGGGGCGGCCGCGGCGTCATCAACACCCACAGAATCAATTGCATCAAGATCGATGCCACCGCTAGATTCATTGCAAATAACGTTCTCGCTGGTGACGAGAAGTTCAACGTCCATATCCATACCGTCGTTTGCGTTAGAACGTCGGCGCTGCTGCATCATGGCGTCTTTTTCCCTCCGGATGGCGGAAGTATGCAATAATTGTTCTTGATCTTCTGAGATTAATTGCAACAGCGAGTCTACTAGCGAACTGGAGTTGAGTGCGAACAACGGCCGGGCGACGAGGCGGGCGATCGTCGGGAGTAGTCTTGAGCGTGTTGCGGTCGGCAGGGACGGAGGAGCAG
>JALLBF010000303.1:0-11065 GCA_036939945.1 Thalassiosira sp. AJA248-18
GCGACTGTCACACAAAGAGCTCAGAATTGGGCCGCCATGGGAGGAGAAAGAGCTGTTGGCAATTGCTGGAGTGCGGATCCATTGTTGCCGTTAGGAGGAAGAACCGAGACGGAAGTTGCATGCTTGCTAGATGGCAAGCCAGTTCACAGATGTTTACTTAACGCATCATAGACGATAATTCGTAGGCCATATACAAACGTGGTTGGATTTACCATTAACCATACACTAGATACTTATTTGAATGAGAGATATCACTTCATCTAAAGATCGAGGTCACGTCTCCGACAGCAGTGCCGAAAGAGATGCATAACAGAATTAGGAGCGCTCCCGCATTTATTCCTTCCTGGACTCGTTGATCGATACGGCGTCCAGCAGCAGCTTCAGCGAGAACAAAAGCTAGCTGTCCGCCATCTAATGCAGGCAGCGGCAGTGAGTTGACCACTGCGAGGTTGATTGAAATCGAGGCAGCAAATGCCACTACTGCTGCAAAATCAGCGCTGCTCACAACATCAGCCCCACTCTTCACCACGCCTGATTTCAAAGAAATGAGCGTATGAAATGTATAAGTATTTGTTTGAGTTGCTACAAAGCAGAGAAATTATAAGAGACAACAAGAATACATCTCTTACCGATTGGACCAGACATACTGGTGCCAGCTGGAAGCCCCTTCCCGAGAACCATGCCATACAGTAAACCAAGTATAGAACGAGCTGTTTCTGATGTTAATTCATAAACGGCTGATCCAGCCTTGGACACGGCATCACCAATAGAGGAGGCTCGTATCACATCCGTTCGCAAATAGTTAGGTTGGAGCATAACGCCAATGGAAGCCAGTCCATCATCATTTCTCTTGGGAGTTACGGAAACTGCATCCGTTCTCTCAGCGTTCTTCCCATGCGAAATAGTTAGTTTGACAGCCTCCCCCTCGGGTGTCTCACGGATGGTGGATATCACATTTGAGATTTCTTTTTGGGAACCCCAAATGCCCGATTTGGAGTTCGCCGTAATGATATCATTCACTGCCACGATGACATCACCCTGTTTCAACAGCCCAAACGATGGGCTGTCCGCGCCAGGCATTCGACTTATGACTGCTCCATTATCGAAAACCGGTGAAGGAAGACCTTTCCCCCCGGTGAGTTCTCCAAAGTAACATGCAAATGCAAGAAGTATATTGAATACAACACCACCGGATAAAACAATGGCTCGTTCATTCCATGGTCGATTCTGAAGGAGGTTTTCATCGTCAAAGTAATCAATTTCTGGAGCTGTTGCAGCTTTTAGAATTGCGAGTTTGCCTTTGGCATCCAAATCTTCTTTATCCTCCTTCTTTGACACCCAAGGAAGAGCACTCAACCAAGATGAATTGCTCTTGCTTCTACTCGACTTGCTTGCCCTCGTACTGGTTAACTCTTCTTCCACTTGCCTCAGCTGCTCTTCCTCCCGGTTAGACTGCCATTTCTTCAGCAATCCCAACGACATAACATTCAACACGAACGACCCGGCCGCCACAGCCTCCAACGCTTTCTCGAATGCCGATGCATCCTCAACACGCATCAAACGAGCCTCATTCCTAGCCTTTCGAGCGGCATCCTCCTGTTCAAAGGCTAGAGTTCGGTTGTAATTCTCGGGGAAACGAACATAGCCACCCAATGGGATTGCTCTCAAACTAAATTCAATCCCATCATCGATTAATTCCGACTCTTCATTCTCTTTTTCTCCCGAGGATGAATCATTGATCTTATCAAAGACAAACTTGTCATCTACCAACCGACGTCGGACACCCACAATACGTGGACCAACACCGACACTGAATTCCGCGACGCTCATGCCGAGGGAACGGGCTGCGATGAAGTGACCCGCCTCGTGGACCAGAATGACAAATGCCAAAACGGCTACACTGCCCAGAGGAGAACCAACTGCAGAGAGTGCCGTTGCTGGGGTGATGGCGCTGAGGGCGGATGTTGTTTCATCGTGACGCGATGATGGTGATGGTCTGGTTTTTCTCTGTGAGGCAAGCGGCACCGGTGGTGGTGATGAAGGTAGTAGATGATTGTGATGGCGAATTGTATGTGACCGCGAGGAAGATGGCTGAAATGAAGTTGATGCAGCAATCAATGACAGCCCGAGCAGTAGGCCGATGCTCCTCCTGGTTGACCGAGGCCGCATCGAGCTCTTCATTTCAATGGATTTCATGGCGATTTCTAGTATTATGGATGCAGGAATGCGAGAGCGCCTCTATCGTACTGCTACAGATTAGATAGTGGCGGCTGTGTCATTGTGGACTGCGAATGATTTCTTTTCTGCTGACGGCTGTGTGTGATGTGACGCCATGGTCGGTCTGTCTGTCCATCGTCCTCGCCTCGGCCGCCCGAAGCCCGAGCACCCGAAGCAAATCAAAGATTTCCATCGCATCCATCCACTTTCACTGTCAATTCTCTAGAGAGAGAGATACCATGAATGATAGATGGTAACCCCGAGAATCCTTGGTAGCAATACGGCAAGCACACACTAGTATCCTAGAAATCCTCACCACCATCAATACCCTGTCTGATCATAATGAGCCAACTATCATCTTCGCTGCGAGTGGCACGGGCCGCTCTGAAAAACCCGCCAATATTATTGCGTAATCGTACTCAACAAGCTTTACAGCGTCGGGGTGATGACTTTGTGTTGTCCAAGATATCACATCACCTGCCTGCAATCGTATCAGCTAGGACTATTGCTAGCGTGGCCACAAACTACCTTGACTGTGGGGGGAGACTGCATTGCGACAAATCTTATGGGCATTGGCAGCCGCCCATCAACAATTGGACTATGCAAAACATGATGTCTACTTTCTCAACTTCAACAGAGTCGAACCCTAATGATAGTGATGGGAGCAAACAGTTTCCAGAGGAAGAAAATGCGACAATTGAATATGAGAAGAATGAAGAACTGGAAGTGGATGATGCCGATGGTAGCTTTCCATTTCAACGCAGCAAAAGGCCTGGCAAAAGGGAACGACCCAAGAAAACTGAAACCAGCTATGACGACCGTGCTCAAGCTAAATTGGCAGCCCTAACGAATGCCAAGGAGGAAGCCGAAAATGCAAAAACAACATTTTTATCATCAACCGCAGCAGATAGGGCCGATGGCACCGCAGCAGAACTCCATGAAAAATGGAATTTATCCGAACAAAATTTGGCACTCGCTTATTCCCAAGCAATCAAATACACTTCTCGGATTACAAAAAGCAAAGAAGCCACAACAACGGCGGAGGGGCTATTGCAGGAATGGATGGATCGGTTCATGGTTACTTTTGGTAGATCTTTGACATGGATGGAGGATGATATGAGTCTGAACAAAAAGAAAATGGTTCGTGCTATTCACAAGATTGTACCCATTCTAACAACCTCCAGTGACGACACGTCGGGATCGAAATCGGCGTCGCTCAAAGATGAAGATAACGAATCTTCGTCTCTGTCTACAATTCGAATACCGCCACCTACATCCAAAGATTACATTAATCTCCTACGAGGATATTCCATGTCCAAAGCTAGACGCAAGGGGCAGCAATGTGAAGCCCTGATGACGAATATGATGAAATTGGCCCAGACTGTTGCATTTCATTACAATGAGGATGACGAGAAATGGACTAATATGAATATAGTTCATGATGTTGGTATGGAGTATGTAGCGAGTGGGAATGGAAGTGAGACTAAGAAGTGGAAGTTGTGGGTGAATGAGAGCATTCCAAGTTCCAAAGCATTTGCTTTGGCAATCAAGTGTCATGCTGGGTCTACTCGTAAGTACAAAGCATGTTATTATGCAAATGAAACAGGGCGTGTTTGATCTGTTATCCAACAGCCTGTTCTCCCCTCTCTCTCATCCCCCCTCCGCCATTGTAGACAGCGAATCACTTGAACACATCTTCCTGTTGAACCACATTCATGATAGTTTCTCGGAAAGTTGCCAGTCCCATGTACCCGGGATCTTCCAAGACGATCCGTATGTGTTATTTCACTCAATCAAAGGCTTGAAAAATCTTCGAAAGAGAGAAGAACGGAGAAGTGGGGAGGAGTGGCTCCGCAAGCTGCACAAGTTTGTGACAAGTCCAGAAAATATGGATTATTTCCAGGAAACTGAGAAAGCTAGTGACTTCACCAAAGAATTGGACCAAACAGAGGCATCATCGAAACCATTACAATTTCAATCCAGTCACTCTCCTACGATTGATGTCACACCTGCCTATACTACCTTGATTCGTCTGATGGCGCAATTGCGTGGTACAGACGGTGTTGCTGCAGATGCTCGCAAGGTGTTGAATCGCATGCACAGAGTACATAATGTCTCTGTGAACGGCCAATGGAATCCAGATGAACCGCAAACGGCAACTGATGGAAACGACGAAACTTTGGAGAATGAGGACCTGGGCACATTGAAGATTCGAAAAAGGATTGCCACCATTGACATTCGTGCCAACGCCTACAACCTTGTCCTTGGGTTGTACAGAGACAGCAAGAGTTCAGAATGTGCAACAGATGCTGTTGAACTATTGCAGCGTATGGTAGATGCGAGCAAGGAAGCACCAGAGGACCGACGCGGAGTTCCATTGCCAACAGATCAGTCATTCGAGTTTACTATCATGTCGCTGGCGAATATGTCTGATGGAGAAAAGGCTATTCAAGAAGCCGAAAGGTTGACCCAATTGATACAGGACCAGGATCATCTCGAATCCTCGGTGACTGCTTACAATGCATTCATAACTGTTTGCAATAGGCAATTGTTTGGCAAGGCTGAGTTGTACGACAAGGCGCTGGATATCCTTGATAAGATGAATACTTCTGGGATTTCGCCAAACCCGGAAACTTTGGCACTCGTCATGAAAGCATGTTCATTGTCTGAGCACAATGACCACGAAAAAGTGCTTGCTACGTCGACCAGACTCTTTTCTCAGTTGGAAGAACAAGAATCAAGTGAAAAATCCGCTCTGGCCCTCACAGACCGTGCCTATTACTACATGATGAAATGTGTCGACACTCACATGGTCGAAGACGAAGGTGCAAAGAAGGATCGCATCGAAGAGTTGTTTTCGGAAGCATGTCAGCGGGGATTATGCTCAGCAAATGTTCTTTCAATGTTCCGAGGTAGTGTTTCTGAGGAAGACTTTCGATTGACTGTAGGGAAAGGGAGACTGGCTGATCATTGGATAGCCAATATTAAAGGCCCGAGGGCATTGTACACGGACGGTACCAAAGGTGGTGCAGGCAAAAACGCACGCAGAAAAGGCAAGTCCACATCGGATTGGGTGAAGAATCAAAAGATGAAGGAATCGCACAGAGAGGCGAGAAGTAAGGAGAAGAAGGTCAAGAGGTTTTTCAAGAAGGTCAAGAAGATGGCATAGCTGTCTTTAGAAGAGCACTATAACCATCATGTGCTGTTAGTACGATACTAGGTAATCCAGCCGTGGGCCCACTGACCTTAACACATTATAAGAAGGTCCGTTTTTTCAGCAATCTCCAGGGATTAGGGGTGTGTTAACAGACAGATGAGCCGAAATATAAATCGCAACGTATTCCGCCAGTGAAAATATATGCTTGTAGGTACCTTGTGCTCACAGGTTGGCCAATCGCATTAGACAATCGCAAAACAATTGTTCTATGTCCTAAGTTACATTACTTCCTCTTCCTGGCAGCATGTGAGGTGTGAGGTTATTTAGAAGAATAAACCTGATATTCAAAGCGTACACGATAACACTAGACAACTCGCTTCCGGTATGAGCTAGCAACATACATGGATACAAATACTTCTCTTGTAGTGGTATGATAAATTGCGAGCGCATCATTCAATCTTCTCATTCCATGATTCTATCTTGGTGCATCTTCTGTTACTCTTCGAAATCATCTGATTTGTCAGCACCGTCCACCGTTTCAGGCTGGAACATCATCATGTTCTGCTTCTTCGCCTCTGCTACGAATTCGTCCCACGGCAACATCAGCTGCAAGAAGATTAACCCAATGAAAAGAAATATCACCAAGGAAAGGAGTCCCCATTTCATATCAATCCCAGATTCGTTCATTACGGTGAATATCAGAGGAGGCAGCCATGTGAGGATTGAACGGCAGTAGGTATAAAAGCCAGAAAGTTCGCTCTCCTGACCCTTTGGAATGCTCATTGCGAAGATGACGTTTTCCAAAGGGTAGAACCTTGTTTTGGATGAGAGGATAATGGTGAGTCATTTTTAACGTGTAGCATCGGCATCCAAATGCGAACTTACCACCCTAACATAGAACCCCATAAGACCCCAAAAACGTAGCAGATTGACTTTCGGTCAGGGCCTGTGAGAACAAAGCTTCCCACTGCAGTAATAGCCATAAAGGTTACAAGGTTTATTTTCCTTGAACGCACAATAGAAAAGATAGCAAAAGATATCATGAGACGTGAATTTATCCACCACATTTTTCAGTACTTCAACACAGACAAAAAAGTCATTATGCATACCATGACGTTATGGGTGTCGTCTTTTTGGAAATAATTTCTCCAAGCTTCGAGCCAGGAATTGTGCTAACAAGAGTAACCAGAAACACAATGCCCACTTCTGTCCCTGTCATACTGAGAACTTCAACCATGAATGTTACTGCAACCACCGTGAACGCATTAGCGCCTTTGAAATAAAAGCGGGCAGGTTAAGGATGTCGATATGCCTGATGAGATTGACACATTTCTAGTCTCTTGATAACTCACCAGCCTCTGCAAACACCACAGCCAAGAAGTACCATCGTAACCCACTCCCATAATGCGTATTAATGCCCACCATCGTTTGCCAATTTTTAGAAAATCCCAATCTTACCAAACTACCACTGGTGCGTTCATGCAGTGCTGGTACCGATGGCATCTTCTTCCAACCGGGGACGAAGGTAACGATAAGCCACAAGACGCATATTCCCTGACTGATTTGGGCCGTGACAACGTCGCCTGTGCCGAGGGCGATGCTCAGGGCAATGTTGACGACGAGGAAGGTAGACTGCGAAAGTGAGTCAATTCAACAATAAGAGAATGGTTTCGTTGGTTTCATGTATTCTCATGTTCACCGTTGTATATATCACATTTGCATATACGATTTTTCATTTTTGAATTGATGTAATTCGCCATACTCATTTTTACGCCCCATGCTTCAACTCACCTGAGCACCAAACTGACACATGGTAAACAGTGCTGAGAACCAAGTCATCTTCCTGGCACCTACCTCCCTGCCAATATCCGGCAGGTATGCATACACCGCCAACACTTGTACCATGTACATGAACCCATTAAGTGCCTGAAGTATAGCCATGGGAAACCACGTTGTATCATTTAACCAAATTTGGATCCCCTGAACGACGGTTATAAATAATGCCGAGAGTATTCCCACGAGACGTCGGTGTGGCGTGTAATCTACCACGGCACCTATGATTGGGAGGAGGAATGCGGAGAGTACACCGGACACTACCGCGATCATTGTGATGACTGTATGGGTTTAAAAGAGTTAGATAAAAAGATAGTTATTCAATGAAAGAGAGATTGATCAATAGTTGACAGAAACAAAAATAAACTGGGCATATTCATATAGCCTTCTTTCTGGCAAACACTTAGTCAGTATACTCACGGCTGCTAGGACGAAAACCAAACACTTCCTCATTACACTCCGGAGTCTCCTCGTCACTTCCATCGTCGTTGAAGATACAACCGGCGGATTCAGACGCAAGCCGGATGAGAGCCGCGGAGAGGAAGATGTTCGACATGATAATTCCTCCACGGGCAACTGTCATCTATGAATATACATAATGAATATAGAATTTTCAAGGGAAATAAAATGCTATTTGTGAATTAGGGTGAATTGCGAAAAGTCCCCTCTTTACCAATCCAAAAGAACTCACCAAAGAGTACCCCTGGGCCTCCCGATTGCCACCAAACCGTAGACCGTTGCAGCATTTTTTCTTATTGTTCCCTTCCTCCTCCTCTCCGGCTCCGACTCCGTCCTTACCGCCAGTCTCGGCGTTGGTGATAGCTTGCGTGAGCGTTGCCCCTGGGGCGGCGACGGCGATGGCTGCACCGTTTGCTTCCATGTTGCTATTGTGTTCTTTTGTGGTAGGGTGGGAACTATCTAGGTACTATCAGATACGGGGCGGATTTGCTGTTGACACATTCATGCATACAGCGAGCTAGCGACAGCTAGAACACTTTTAGCGCGCACGACTGCAGTCGTTGTTCGTTGGTTGTTGTTGAAGATTTTTTCCCCAACGGCTCGTAACCAACAATTCCTTCGTATTTTCTACGCGTGATCGGACAACCAACTAGGTAGGTATCGTACCTATCGCAAAGAAAATGTGACCAGGCCATGACTTCAATTGAGATACCTTTCTTAACGTAGGAATAGTATCTAAAAGGCTTACATATCATGAGAGGATAAATATTAGAGACCAGACACAATTTGATTTGAAGGAACACAAAGTCCTGTTGTGACCATAATATTATCCGTCCACATAATATTTGGAAACGTGTCTGTGAGCAACTAAATCTTCAGACGGACCAAAGAGGACGGTGTGCTGCCCCAAATCGATTCGCAAATCAATGAATCGACTCCGAAGCGATTGCGCCATCGCAACGATCGCGGCGTGCGACCACGACTGCCGCCGCTGGCTGGACGAAGAAAGGAGGAGGATGCGCCACAATCAACCACCGTTCTCGCACTACACAATGCAGTCTGCCTATTACTTCTTTTAACAATACTACTTCTACTTCTACTTCTTTCTACTTTCTACTCCAATTCTATTCTGCCTAACTGCCTAAATAACTACCGCGGCCCACGACTGTCTAACATACAAATAGACAGTCCGCAACATGGCGCGGAGTCGATGGTTCCGCGGCTATATTTGGTTGGTTTGGTAGATTGGGTGGGGTGGTGGTGGTGTGGTAGTGGTGGTGAATGGATTCGATGGCATTGAGGTGGAGAGGATGACGATAGATAGTTAGCAACTCTAGCTCTGTTACTGTTACTAGTACTACTACCATCCCAGGCCCAGGTCTGTATTCGGCCAGCCTGCTCAAAAGATCAAGGGTCTATGTCTCGCGACATGGACCCGCAGCCTGTAGTTGCTCTACACCTACAGTCTAGCGGTCTACGTCTGCTGAGTACTATATGCCTTTTTAAGGGTGGTCTGTGAGCTGTGGATAAAAAAGTCAGGGGACAGACAAGGGTGCTTCAAGGGACGCATCGTAGTAGAAAGGTACCAGTTCCCGTAGTATCAGGCGTCCCCAAGATAATACCTACCTTTAGCGCGAGTACCAGGGTTGGTTTTTTTGTGTTGTTTTAGATGACACTGCAAGCCACGCCACACAAATATAGTGTGACAGTAGAGCTTCGTTTGCTGAAAAATGACACTGTTTGATTCTGCACAAATACATGTCTGAAATATAATATGTGTAACACTTTGAGTAAGTGTAAGTATCTAGAGGAATCGCACACACACTCTCTGACTCCTAGTTAGGTAGTACTCCTTGACAATATTCCGACAAACAGGTAGACTGTTTTAGTACCATAGATTTGTATGTATAAAAGCGCCTTTTTAGTAGATATCTCGCTAAGTGTGAGGTCACGCCATCACGTTCATCACTCAAAATAAAAAATGCTCAATCAGTTGATGCTGGACGTAACAGTGAGATTTAGAAGGTTACAATCTACACTAGGTGTTGATGCTGTGGGTCCGCGGTGTTAGGCTGAATCGGCGAGTGGCGGTTCACAAGTGCGCCGGCCACACCTATGTAGATATACATAAGTGCGACCAGCGCGCTAGCTCCCCAACACTGATAGTACTTATTACATGCCAACTAGAATCCTGTCACGAAGTCCCACCCTTCCATGCTGTCTTCGGCTAGCTAGCAGCTTCATCAGCACCCGCCGCAAGAACCGCGTTCGACATGTACACTGGTTATATAACTATATAACTCAGTACACATATTGATAAGTTTGTTGGAGGGGAGTTGTTTGTTGTGGAATGCATTAAATAATGTCACTCGTTCTTGCATACAAAGGATGCAGGTGTTTGGTGCCAGCAGTCTTCATGTTTGTGATGATGGATGACCAACGTATCAAATCTACCTCCCCCAGTTGTCGCGAATGAAAGCATAATTTTCAGGTATGTTGTTGAAATACATATCTTTACAATGGGACCAGATTAGGGCTTGTGTCATTGTGACTACAATTGTGATTGCTGGGAGTCCAAGGGAGTCCTTGGATTCCAGGGAATCTAACAAAAAAAGAAACGGTTGCCCGGAGCCTTAACTGTAGTCTCAACCTTGGGTTTTGCAGGGATGGGTGTCCTGGATGGTGTTGACAAGGCACTGTAGGAAAAACCAAGATGGAGAGCATAATGGGGCAGTTAGTTGGATGATGCAAGTTGTGGATGTAGTGGTGCCAAGGGCGGTTTCACCATTGTCGGAAGGCAGTTTTACGTGCGACCACCGTGTTATTTTTGATTTGTTTGATTTGTCGAACTTTCTGAATTGAGCGGGCGCCCGCTCGGGGTTGCGTCTTAAGAGGGGGCGAACAGTATTAGCCCATAAAATGAATTCCTACATTAATTTAGACTAAGGATTCTCACACTAGTTGGTGTAGCACTACTCACCAACATAGAGATAGAGTGTTGCCAGATAGTAGGCCTCGCTGCGGTGATTTCGGGGCTGCTGGATGGCAATACTGCATGGTATCGATTCCATGGCCATGGAGATCCCTACTGACCTGCTTCTCCATGGTTAGTACTTGGGTCCATGATACAGCTTTGCAAAGCATTCCCAAGTCCCGGATCCACCACAACTCACCAACGTAGAGTGATGGTGGAGAAGATTGATGATGATATTGACGAGACAGTTGGGAATGTCTAATTGAGAGTAGACTTAAGGCTCATCATATCACTACAATTAAAAGGTCAGGTTATGCGAGGGTCAGGGGTTACCCAAAGGTAATTTTATACTTCGTATAACCTATCAAAAGAATTTGCCCATGAGTAACCTAGCTGGCCTTCAGGTGACCCTGGGGGTAGTTTCC
>JALLBF010000304.1:0-11021 GCA_036939945.1 Thalassiosira sp. AJA248-18
ACCACAGATTACAGATCTACCACCTGAGATAGGGACATCTTAATAATTGAAATTAGTGAGAAGAAGAAGAAGAGGTTGTCGAGGGATCACTGTTACAATTTCCCTCCAGCTGCTGATGGAACTCGAGGGCTGGGGTGTGGGAGCCTTGCTTGGGGGGGGTTTGGGACACTCGAGAATGCGTCCAAGACTTTTCGGGAGGGTGACATCGTGGATTACACGAAAAATGGTACGGTTACTGAGGTTACTATCAAAAAGGTTCATTTGCATGATGAACTCGTGCCCTATTATGACGTTCAATTTTTGAATGGAGGAGAAAAGCAGACGACCAATGCCCATCTGTCCACAAGGAAGGCGGGCAAATAGTTTTGCGTTGCCCAAGATGTGTTGCCATATTATTCTATTGTACACACAGGATGAGATACAGTTTTTGTCATGATTGATGTTTCCAGTGCGAGTAGACACTGGATTGTAATGTTTGGAGCTAGCGGATAATGGATAAGTACTTAGTTGTGATTTGATATCTTATGAACTCTTACATTATCTTTAGTGATGAAATCGCTCTACAACACTTAAGAGGGTAACGAGATAAGCAATAATGGTTGGAGTTCTATGGTACGTAGATAGCACGGCATTGATCTGTAAACCCTACATTTTTCCGCGTAAAAAGGGGTTATGCATAGTTGCTCGCGGAAGATTTGGCGGAAGATCGTCTTATCGATGGTCAGAAAAATGAAATAATGTTTGTGCAAGAATGATAAGTGTAATGTCTTCTTCATTTGATTTTTGTAGGTACTCCTACAGAGAAATTCAGCATTATTGTAAATGATCTCACTAGGAAGCACAATTACCATTCGTAGGCATTGCTATAGCAGAATGCTGGGGTCAAGCAATATATTTTTGTACATGACTGAGTTCTGGGCTGCGCTAGTGTGGGTGCGTGGGCACAAAGAGTTTTGGACGAATATGATATAGTACACTGCCGCAGTTGGCGGAGGCCGTCAGCGATCGGCGGCTAGTTGCAAGAGCTCTTTCAACAGATGCTGTAATTTAGTGTAGATGAAGATGTCAACTCTGTGGTATCTTCAATCGAGCATCTTCAATCGTGATCGCCATTGACTGCATGTCAGATGTGCATTTACTTCCTAATTTAGATTTGCTAGCTTTAATCGCATTTACATTACTTGAATTGACTGCAACCACTGATTGCAGATCCACCACCTGAGATAAGGACATCTTATAATTTGAATTGACGTTATACACTGACGGGGCACTACATAGCCCATGATAATGTACACTGAAAAAATTCCAATTTGTACTCTTCACATTGAACTCCAAACGCTAGATCACACACAAACATCTTGAGAGAACAGACACACCATTTTACTTCCCCATCATAAGCTGCATAATCTTCTTCTTCCTTATGCGTTCGCTCCTTCGCAGTTCGTCACCAATGCGACTGGTGTACAGAAGGGGCATACTCCACTCGCGAAGAATCTGAAACACTCCACTCAATTTATCTTTGGAGGCATACACGAATTCTCTTCCTTGAAGAAAGGCCAACACTCTTGGCATGATTCCAATAGGCACGCCATCGAGGTAGAGTAGATTCTTGCCGGGCAGCCTGATGGCAGACAATACCTTCAGTTTCCTGTTCCATGTCGGATTAAGCGAGGTGTTGAGATTTGCTGGCATCCCTTCACTGTCACCTAGATGGCAAGTGTGGTTCGAGTCGTACAGTGAATTCAGACTAGAACAGTCAGCTACCGCAGTAGTCAGTGCATTGATACCAACTTGAGTAAGGCGATTCCCGGCGATGTCTAGAATACATAAATTTGTATTCGTCTTCAACGATGAAGCGAGCATGTTTGCATCTTCGTCATTCAGCAAGTTATGAGTTAGAGACAATACCTCGGTGCCAGGATTAGTTGCAAGGCAGTCCGCGATAACCTTTGCACCATGTGATCCAATGTAGTTGCCATCGAGCCAAAGTTGCTTCAAGTTGAGGATGGCGGGTACAAGAGATCTCATAACAGCATTGTTTTGGCCTAAACCGCATTGGCGCAGAACTAGTATATCAAGTTTACGGTGCTTGATCACAGCCCTGACAAGAGTGATTGAGTCATGCTCTGACTCAATATGATTGGATTCAATCCACAAAATTTCAAGCGTATCGTTTGACTTGAGAACATTATCGACAAATTGAATGCCATCGCTACCTAGTCCATTGTTCTTCAGTGTCAATGTTTGAAGGGGTGCCGTCTTGAATGATTGGAGCAACATGCCTGACACCGCTGTGTCCAGTTGAACTTGCTGAAACATGAGACTGATGTATCCATTCTGACGACATGGAACTGAGGACAATGCCGCAGCAAATCTCTTCCACTTTGGCAACAGGACATCATCGTGCAAAAGTGCACCCTCAAAATTATCATTGAGTGGAGAAATTGCAATAAGTGGCTCGTCGTCTTCGGGGGGGGCTTGCCTGCGCCGAGCTAGCTTTGAGGCAGCCTTGATTAGGCATGCTTGAACAGAGGCCGTCGCACCGGCCTGAACCGCGCCATAACCCAAAGAAAGCAAATGATAAAAAAACAGACGCATTCCTCCCTCCACTCCTCCCTCGTGCTCATCATTGATCGGTTCCATTCTTCCAGCCAAGCTTGTTTTTGTTAATTTGATTCAGCCTCGTTGTATCGATCGCACCTGTCAAGCACTGTCAAGGTACATCTCGTGCATATTGATCGGATTTTATTCAGTCAAATAATGTCATCTTGCTCTCTCGGCAAAGAATACTGCTTTTTCAATGATACTGAAAGAATAACTGGATGTTTGCTTTTCCCGGATCCCTTTTTTCCATCAATATTCCCACCAACAGTCAGCCCTTCATCATTCAGCCCTTCATCATTCACCTACAACCCAAGACGACCCTCCATCCAATCCGGGAAGACACCCGCCGACCTCCAATGTAATTTGCCATTTGCCGTTCGGTCGCGAGGCGTGAGGCGCATGGCGAGGCCGGATCCGCAGAGGCGGCGGATGGCATCAAGGTCTAGGGGGTATTGGGTGGAGCGGTTGCCCGCGTTGCTGTATGGTGCGGTCCGTAGAGTGGATTGTATTTAGAGAAATGTTGAAGACATTAATATTGTGAGTAGACAATCAATGGCGCAATCAATGGCTACAGATAATGCGATCGCAGGATAAGAAACTCGCGTAGGCGTGATTGAGAGCACGGCATTGTCCAAGAAATACTTATTGATCACACAACAACATCTCTCACCCTTCTGCATCCCGATCGATCGGGTGACGCGCTGCTATGCCGACGCCGCCAGGTTAGATTAATTCAACCCCGTGGACATTTCGTCCATGGGCTTGCGCCTTTATGGAGTTTCTGTCCGTCATGATGTGTTGCTTGTTGCTGTTGGTGAGAAAGAAGAAACAAGTGCTTGTTTCTTTTGGCACTCTCTCTCTAGAGACTCTCTCTCTCTCTCTCTAGAGATCGACTCTCTAGATCTAGACTTCGGAAAATGGCGGGAAACAACCACTCAAAAATGGCGCGGGCGGGGGGGGAGATTGAGATTGGAGATCTATCTTTTTCTGATCTTTTTCTTGGGCTTGGCTTGGGGGCGTTGGGCGTTGGATGTTGATTGTGCCATTCACCATTCCGCCAATGCTAAGCACCATGACATCCGCTGAAGGTAACAACGGCGGCGGCGGCGGCAGCAGCGCCGCTCCGGGTAGCCAGCACACCGCCTACTCCGTTCCAACGACGGACAACAACCAGCCTGATGATAGCGATAAAAGTAAACCCTCCCGTAGCCACCGACCGGCCGACGTCGCGTTGAAACAACAGCGTATGAAATCTTGGCAGCCGATTCTCGATCCCAAGTATGTTATTGCTACTTATTTGTTGATTGGCCTTATATTCATTCCTACTGGTGAGTGCATAGCATTGTTTGTGAATGATTCAATATAAAAAATTGTTCATTTGAATCTTGTCTTATGCAATGTGCATCATTCTTGACCAATCCACTACTATGTTCATATATTATGTATCACCCAGGTATTGTCATACGAAAGAAAAACGACGACCTAATCGAACTCAAAACAATCTACGAATCCCACCTAAAAAAGGGCCCCTACACTGACGGTACTACCGGGTGCGAAATCGGCAACAATGCCAATCAAATGTGGCTCGCCAATCCTCAACAATCGTGTCAAATCAAAATGCAAGTCCCACTCGACAAGGGCGATATGCAGCCGCCGGTATTGATACATTACGAATTGTTCAATTTCTATCAAAACTACCGGAGGTATTTCAATAGCTACGATCAGTACCAGCTGCTGGGGAGTTTGAAGCAGGATATTGTCAGCGCGGGGGAGTGCGAACCGCTCAATATTATTGGCGGGATAAAGATCAACCCCTGTGGGCTGATTGCCAACACCTTGTTCAATGATGTCATTACGCTGGAATCGATCGAGGGGCCGGATGGGGAGGTGATTGAGAATGCACCAATGGTGGAGACGGGGGTTGCTTGGACGTCCGATTTGGAATGGAAATATCGACAGCCGGAGGGATTTCGCTCGGAGCAGTGCTCGAGCTGTGATGACTGTGATTGCAGCGAGGTGAATGACACGGGGGAGAGGGTTTGGTCGTGTCAATCTCCCCATGTTGATGAGGATGGAGTATGTTTTCGATACTTCTACCCAGATGATGATACCACTCAGTATTTGTACGAGACGTATCCCATGGTCGTTAGTCCTCTTGATGGTGTCACAAATGAGCACTTTGCTGTATGGATGGCTACCGCGGCATTACCCCACTTTCGCAAACTGTATGGCTACATTGAGCAACCCATCCCGGCGGGATCCATATTCACATTCAATATTCAGGCGAACTTTGTCGTGGAAAGGCTGGAGGGTGCCAAGGCATTGGTTGTTAGTAACAGCTATATATTTGGGGGGAAGAATCATTGGTTGGGTACATTGTTCATTGCCGTGGGAAGCATAGCAGCGATTTTGGGTTTGTTATTTCTTGCGAAAGATGTATTGAGACCTAGAAGAATTGGGGATAGGATGTATTTGAAATTCAAGGAAGATTGATTGCTCTTCATCGTATGAGCAAGCTGGCGAAAAATGTTCTATGCATGATGGTGTAATGGCTGTAATATTGAATTTTCGTTGATGAACTGAGGGGCTGGAGCGTGATACGTGACTTTCATTAGGTACATGTAATAAAGAAATAAAAACTGACAACTATACATGAGTGAACTTCGATACCCCATTATGCTTATACATCAGAAATAAAACACCAAACGATATTCAATTCGTCATTCACAAGCAGGGATTTAACGATAAACCCAGTATGCCTTGTGTTAGAGTTGGCCCATCTTTCATATATCAAGAAGTCAGTTTCGAGACATTCATAAAATAATATGAATGCTCCCAATTTGACTCTGTCATTCATGAATCATGGTTAGATCATCCAACTCTCTCTAGCATGCCACTATTCAACAAACATTCTTTTTGATGAAGCGTTTACAATACAAACTCCAACAAACAAGCCCTTCGAGGAGAAACATCTCCTCAAAGGGCTTAGCCTCAGCATCCAGCAGCAGCGGCATCCTCGCCGCTATCCTTGGTGATAGTCAACGTTGTAATCTCCTCTGCCGTCGTGGGATGAATACCCACAGTCTCGATGATATCTTCGAAAGAACACTTCAATTTCATGGCAGTGCCGAATCCCTGCATGACTTCTCCCGCATTCGGACCTAGATAGTGCAATCCCAACACCTTGTCCGTGTGCTTATCTACAATGGCCTTACAAAAGCCCTGATGCCCCCCCCTCGAAGGCGAAATGCTCCATTCGAGCGGCACAAAGTACTTGTGGTACACCACTAAATTCTCCTTGCCAAATTCTTCCATCGCCTCATCCTCAGAATACCCCACCGTGCCATACTCCAACGGAGTGAACACGGTCGTGCACACATTTCGATAATCCATGGGCTTGGTCGAGCCGCCAAACAAGCGCCTAGCGAGCATCTTACCGGCATGGATGGCCACGGGAGTGAGTTCCGGGCAGCCATCCATAACATCCCCAATGACATAAACGTTGGGCGTGGTAGTCTGTTCGAACTTGGCGGTAATTTTGGAATTTTTGGGATTCGTATCAATGCCAGCATTGGAGAGACCCAGCTTGGCGGTGTCCCCGGTACGTCCAATGGCTCCCAAGACGGTGTCATATTCGTCACTCTCGCCATTGGAAAATGTCACCTTGATCTTCTCCCCGACCTTCTCGAGCTTGGTCGGGACGACCCCCTCGCGAAAGTGTACTCCCTCCGATTTCATATGTTCCCCAATCAAATCAGCGCATTCGCGATCAAATCCCCGAAGGAGGATGGAACGTACCGCCACAGTAACATCCTTCCCGATCCCCCTCAAAAATCCAGCACACTCCAAAGAAATGTACGATGCACCCACGCAAAGCACCTTGCCGGGATCATTGTCCAACGAAAAAATATCATCGCTGCTGATTGCCAACTCGCCCCCCTCGCAGTTTAATGGCGTGGGCCGTCCCCCGACGGCGATCAGACACCTCGAGAAGGTAATCGTACCCTTTTTTCCCTTTTTATCCACAGTCTCGACGGTATGCGCATCAACGAACGAACCCAATTGGTTCAAATAATTCACCTCCTTTTCGCGCAAATCGACACGATACTTGAAGTTCAATCCCCGAATGTGATTTTGCACATTTGTTTTGAGAGTTTCCCAACTGTGCGATCCCAACATATTATCATTGGACATTCCCATCCATTTCTCTTCCATAGCCGGTGTCACACCAATACCATAATGGGGGGCATCAACCTTGTAATTTTCGGAGAGCAATGCAGCGTTATGCATGAGCTTTTTGGGGATGCACCCGACGTTGACGCATGTTCCCCCAAGGCCCCATTTGGATCCGGCAGGGCTGGGCTTGACGTAGTCCAATACCGCCACCTTGGCACCGAGCGCGGCGGCTTCTTTGGAGCAGGCGAGTCCTCCGCTCCCTCCGCCAATGACGAGGAAGTCGTAGTCGTAATTGTGCCCGGGGGAGTGGCCATCGGGGACCATGGTCGCCACATCCTCCTCGTCTGTGGAGGGTGCTGGCGGCTGGGCAAAATTGCGACACCAATCGAGTGCATCATCACACCCGCCAATAAATTCCTTCACCTCATCGACACATCCCTCGGTCCCGCTCGCCGACCAACAGAAGGGTGAACTGGAATGACTACTAGCACGTAAATTTCCCACCTTGCCCTGCACCCCATTGCGGAAATTGGTGCCGTGAATGAGCCACTCGCGATATTCGTCACGGGAGGCGAATTCGTGTTCGACGAGTTGGAGCTTGTTGGGGAAGAGGAGGGAGAGGGATGCTACGACCGATGCGGCGCGGCGGTAGAAGCCGCAGGAGGAGTAGCCCGCCACGTGGATGATTGCCTTGGAGGCTGCGGCGGCGTTTGTCATTGTGTTGATGTTTCTATTTGAGGTCCTGTTGTTGTTCTTCGAATTATTTATGGAATGGGATAGGGGTGGGACGAGAACTTGAGATCTATCTGCCGATGCTGCCTGAGCGATGATGGCCAATGGGCGGCTTGAAAAAAAATGCGATGATGCTCGAGCTCAATCCAAGTAAGGTAGGTAGCAAGTGAGGTACCTACCGCAAGTCTCAAGCAACCAAATCGAAGTAAATGATAGCTCCAGATAGAAGCTTGAAAATGAAAACGAGACATTTTATGTGGATGTGACCCAGACGCCATGAATCCGAGCTTCGCTACAGAGCGATCAGATCTTCGTTTCTGATCGATCAGATGAAGATCTTCACCTTCGAAGAGCTTCGACTCCACGATCTGACACCTGATCCGACTCCGACCATCCACCACCAAGAATGCCTAAACCTCGCCGCACCCACTCACCACCCAATTTTTGTGTGAGTTCGCATTGCTGGCGCGCACAAGGTCATTGCTTCCGTCTTCGTCGATGCCATAAAATTTTGCCAGTTATCAAACCAACTTCTCTCCCTACAACATAACAGCTCGCTCCTCGTATCGTAGACATCGGGCCCCCCTCTTGCAAGCAAAAAATCTGCCTCGACGTCAGTTCTCGAGGCTAATCCCGTGAATGCCATTTGGTTATCTCATCACCGACGATATTGTCTTCGTCTTGCCCATCGAATTGAAAGTGGTGACGGCCAAGTCTTATCCTTCGTGACAGCCCTTACACTTTTTGAACTGCTCATAAGGAAACATATTGGGGTTAATTCTACTGCCATCAAGTAAATTTGCATCGATATTGTCGTGTCAAATATCGGTGAGTGCTTCCCGACGACCCGGGATCTGAACAAAATCTCAAGCGAGCGGGTAGATTATTGAAAATTGTGCGTAGCCGAGGAGAGAGCGAGGCGCCTCCAAAAAATAGGTGCGGATAGAATGACAGAATGGTTCGCTTTCGCTTGGTGGTTTGGTTCTTGCACAGTTGGCAGTTGGCAGGCAGGATATTGCCACGTGCCCATCAAGCACCCCTAGCCTATATCCCTCTATGCAAAGTGGCTCGCTAGCTGCATGCAGTGCAGATGGATGCATCACTCGTCGCTCTTATTCATTATGTGCTTTGATTTCTTGGCAAATGTCTCTGCTGACCATCATTATATTTCTCCCATGATATACAGCGTTTTTGGCCTTTTTACATCCAAATCAAACACAATGAACGCAAATTCCAACATCTCTCCTCCGCTGCCGGTGATAGGGGACGATGCTTTTCAATTGGCGCAGCCCCAACAACCGTATGATGATGATGAACACTCGGGTGAAATTAGAGAATATAGTGGTGTTTTTGAGGGACCTGAGAAGACTCTTGGTGAGTGATATTTGATCATAATTTTTGATGGGCCATGTTTCTCATGTTTATTGTGCTAACAACTGAAATTACTTTTCATTTCTGGTGTACCCTCCGAATATTCTTGCAGAGGTTGTCTTTCGCAAAATCGCTGGCTTTGAGCTTCTCAACAGTATTACATCTGGTGATGAGGGCTCCCTCAGCGATTCATCCACTGTCTCTGGATCTGGAGTCGACGGCCCCATTCGACGCACGGGCCTACGCACCCTATCCCGTCCTGATCTCGACCGCATATGCATGCGTGCCCGCTGTACCATCCTCTCCTGCGTGAAAAACCGCTACCTCGATGCCTACGTCCTCAGCGAAAGTTCACTCTTCGTTTATCCATACATGATTGTGCTCAAAACTTGTGGCACCACGACACTTCTTCGATGTGTTGCCACCCTCATTGAACTCGGACGCAAAATTGGTCTGGAAATCGACTGGTTGGGATACAACCGCAAAAACTTTTCATTCCCGGGCGATCAAATGTTTCCACATGGATCGTTCCATCAGGAGATGGAATATCTTTACAGTCATCGCAACCTTTGCGAGCGTCTCAACGGGAATGGCTACACACTTGGGCCGGTCACAAGCGATCATTGGTTTGTGTTTGTTGCCGATCATACCAAGAGATATGCTGAGGATAATGATACCGATCGTGTTTTGAACATTATGATGTTTGATATTGATGAGGATGTGGCGCAGAAGTTTTACTACGATCAGTATGAGGCTAGGATTGGTCCCGACGAGACGGAGGCGGATGCTACCAAGCGTATTAGCATGGACCAGACAAAATCAGCTGGCATCGATGCCCTCGTGCCAGGAGCTACCATTGATCCTCGCGCATTTGAGCCCTGTGGTTATAGCATGAATGCCATTCTTTTCCACTCCTACTCTACCATGCACATCACTCCCGAGGAGGGCAGCTCTTATGCTAGCTTTGAGACGAATCAGAAGCTTAAGAACTACACTCCTCTCATCAGTAATGTGGTCCGTGCATTCCGCCCCAAGAGGTTTGTCATGACCTTGATGGCAGATGAGGGAGGTCTGGTAGAGATGGGGAAGAATCCATTGTTTACCGGTAGCGCGTGCAGTGCCAAGATTGCTGTGCCTTTCAAGGCCAAGACTGACGTGCCTTTCAAGGCCAAGTCTTCTGACTCTTCGTCTGCCTCGGTCTCCTTCACTGCATCCCCTGCAGGTGGAAACAATAACAATATGGCGACGTACAAACGCAAGGATCTTGCCAGCATCCAGGTCGAGGATGATGTTTGTTGCATGGTAAGAAATGAATTCCGCAAAAATTTGTTCCTCGAACATTTGCAGAGTGCTAATCTTACATTAATTTCTACTATCTTTATTCGCAGATGGGTAATTGGGTTTTGGAAGGAAGTGAATACTCTGAGTTTGCATCCGTGGAGAAACACCAGCAGGCTCAGCAGAGGCACCGTGGTTTGTCAGTGTCTCATTACTCCTGAGGAGTATGGTTTCGGAATTTTCACTTTTGTGTGCATCAATGACGAATATCGATTAGTAGGTGAAGTTAGATGATGGGGAAACATTAGCCGGCAGTTAGATTGAATGCTACCGGATGTTCTTTAGAGAATTAATGCAATGATTTTAGGAGACAACTTAGAACGTATTTAGGGTTGTATTGTGCTTGTCATCTCAATTGAAATCACCCGAATTCAGAAAGCATCAACAAACTTGTGTTGTATGTTGAATCCACGCTTGACTTCAGTTACTTATAGTCCAACAACCATGGACTCCCAACTACGCAGCGAGGCAAAAGGGGCTCTCATTTTTTGACTCGACGATCTACGAACGAATGAGGCATTCCCGTTTCCTGTGCTTTGGCAGCATTGACACCAAAAACAAAAAGAGAGTTATTCATTTGCACACCAGCTCATAAAGCAATTTACACACGAATACCAAGAAGACATTCAGCATTATCATACAATGGCACCTTACAAAGGAGGATACATTGTTCAGAGCGATGGACACCAGCATGTCCCGAATATTAACCAGGACTTGAAAGAGTTGGGCATGAGGCAGTTATTCGACGAGGAGAGCAATTCATTTTCTTATCTCATCTGGGACAAGGACACAGAAGATGC
>JALLBF010000305.1:0-11445 GCA_036939945.1 Thalassiosira sp. AJA248-18
AGGGGAAAAAGAGATATCTTGACAAAATGAAAATACCGGAACTAAAGCTACTCTATCGTACTATACCATACCTGTATGAGTTCCGAGGCAGGTAGAAAAGAAAGCCTTATGTCCATATGGTCCGGCACTGACGGTAATGAAAGTGCACGACAGAAGATTTGATATTTTATACTAGTTCCGCTTCTAAGTGTCATTGGGCATATCAAACATGTCTTTTGGGACAAGAAAATTGACGACAAAACAAATACCCAACAGACAATTTGTTATCAAATAATAAAACCCAATAGATTACACTACCTGTCCAACCTGTAGGTCACTTCTATTTTGGCGACGGACACGGCGGTACGACATTGAAAATTTAATCTTCCCCTAACGGTCGGATACGAACTGAAACAGAGCGCCGCCCGGCACCACAACATTACAACAACATTCACATGTACACTATCTTTAGGGGAGACAGTAGATAGTAGGATAACTGACCACATCAGATTACCCCAGACGGCAGACCACCCATCCAAGTCTGTAGAGGACCAAATAGTAACCCTTAAATATTGTTTTGACTCCCTCAAAGACATGGTCCTTAATTCTACTAGTGTCTAACCCCTGAGAACCCACCACCACATCTGATTGTGCTGCACTCCACCATCATCCGCACAACAAGATACACGTACACCCTCCTTGCATTATTTTATTATTATTATCCACCACAGCATTCCTCACCCACACCGTCGATTCATTTGCAAATTCTTTCGGATCCATCCATTTACGACCAGGCAGCCAATTGGAACTCCGTTACTTTCCGTTTCGTACTTGCACAATCAATACCTAACGGCAAGCATCGATTGAGCGATAAATCGATATAATATTATTACCAAACAATAATGGGTGCGTGTCTCTCAAGCGGCAAGGGCCACCTTGAACAGGTCGACGACAGCGTTCACGTCATGTTGGCACACGACCGAAAGAAGCGAAAGGCGAGCGGCAAAGCCCCCACAAGCGGTTACAAGCCGAGGGCGGCGAATCCAGCTTTGATGACGGCGAAAAAAGAAGAAAGGGAACAAGAAGAGGAAAAGACAGAAGAGACGGCCAATGGGCCTGAATAGATGACTGCCATTGGGCATGAATACATATTGTTTAGGGGGGGGGGGGGCTCTACTCTGGGGGTAGTGGGGAGGGATGAATCAAGAGTCCATACGCCATGATTGTGATATAGTGATGGATGCTGGATTCTCGTGGGAAATCGCACAACATAGAGGGGGTGTTCTTGAAAATTTGGGGATTCGAAACTACAAATGAAAGTATCAACTTAGCTCGCCAAGATGTGTGTAATTTTCAGAAGTGCTACCATTTTCGTTTGAAATATATAATATATGTAACAAAATTTTTGGGGTGGGTCTAGTTCAAGTGTAGAAAGATCATTTTGGATGGTGCCATAAATAAATTCCATCCTCTTGGCTAGCCTCGTCTGTAGAAAAGATGAAGAATGACGAATTGAATAAAATAGACGAATGAATTCTTCATTGGAGCTCCATTATTGGCTCCCCGTCTTTCTCGGCAGGGATGGTAGTCTTCTCTGCTCCTGAGGACACCCATTAGGAAAAGATTCCTAAGTCGTCTAGTGTGGTGTATGAATTGTGTTCGTCTAGGTGTGATGGGTATGAATTGCCCCTCTCTTTTCACTGCTAGCTTTTGTGGAATCTATTCCGATACATAGGGTCTTCTCTGCCTAAAGAAGAGTAAGTGGAAAAATCATGGGAGTAGAAAATGGCCAAGTTGAAAAATTGACTACAGAATTATATAATGAAAAGAATGCTATCAACCCAGCAATGGGACATGATGCAATCGAAAGCCCCAAGACATGGCAGCAAAGCTCGCAGGTAAATGCCTCAACTCTTCCTCTTTTTTGACTGCTGAGATGCCTCAAGACCAATACGGCTTACACTGCTAGCGTCAGTCTCGTCGCCCGAATGTTCGTAAGTCATCTGAGACTGCGTTCGTTTGTTGCCAGGACTGTCGGCAGGAGGGCTCGCAGAAAAGTGGGTATCGGAATCAGATTCAACGCCATCTTGGGGGGACTCTTCCTTCTCAGCCTCGGGGAGTGTAGGGAGGGTGGAGGATAAGCGAGACGTACGAGAAGCACGAGATCCAGCCGATCGTCCGCCCGTGGAGGGTGCAGGAGATGGAAGACCACTGACACTGTCTAAGGACTCGTCGTCATCCAAATGCGAAAATCCACTAGCAACGGACGCGCCAGACCTGACGCTGGCAACGGATGCTCCAGATCTGCCTGACCTGCCAGACCTGGCACTTGCCACCGAAGAGCCAGACTTGGGTGCGGGCAAAGCCTTGAGACCCACAATATGACGAAATGCCGCCAGGCACTCGAGGTCATCGGCATGAACCTCCTCGATTTCTTCGTGAATTCGCATATCGGCCTCGAGCCCATCGACATATTCTTGGATCTGGGCCTTGTGCTTCCTATCCTTCTTGGCCCAGTTGGCATACTTGGAGAGAAGCAGGAGGAAGCTCAGTCTACTGCCGAGAACCAACACGTCTTCTCCGCTATCATCAAGGGTGGAAAAGCTAAAACGGATGCCTTCGCGCATAAAACCGTGGAGCGCCGGACCCAACTTGGCCGAAGAGAATTTGCCAAATACTCCCAGCGTCTGGGAGAATTGCAACGCGCGATGCTCCATCTTGGCAAACTCTTCCTTGTGTTGCTTCTCCGCCTCCTCGAACTCGCCCAACTCTTCTTCGCTCGGACGATCATTCTCCAATTCCGGCGTGTCGTCCACCCAATTCTCGTAGGACTGACGAAGGCTGGCCATTTGGCTTTCGAGCATTCGTACGGGGTCAATCTTCTTCATGGTACGAGAGGTGGCGGAGACAATGTCCGATGCGGTTGGGCCAGAGGCTCCAATGTGACGTAGGAACACGCCAGCCTCGCGTCGGTTTCCATTCGTCCAATTGGTTGAAACCGCGCGTCCCATGGGGTAGAGAAGCGATTGAGACAGCTTCCTCTCTCCTGTGGATCCGCGATCATTTTCGCGGAGGAGATGCTCCTTCGAGTCGAGGAAGCGGACGTACGCCCCAATGAGTCGTCCATCCTCCTGCAGGGCGAAGGAGCGCAGGATGGGCGAGGCCGCATCAGCATACTCCTTGGGGAACAACGTTCGTAGATCAGAGGTGACCTTTCCGGCGGCGAGCTGGACAAAGTCGGCGAAGGAATGCTGCTCCTCCGACTTTTGGGCCATGCTAGTCTCATCGTCTCCATGATCTTCGTAGCTGGGAATGTATTGGGCAAAGCAGAGCTCAAGGGTGGAGAGCAAGCGGTTGCGCAGACGAAGAACAGCGTGGTCTTCAACAGAGGCATCATCTTCATCATCGTCCATGGCGTTGTCAATGAGGTCATCGTCGTCCACGATGAGATTTTCGCTGACTTGAACTGAATTGGTAAACCAAGCTGTGTGTGTCAACGATCAAATAAATTGAGCAGATTAGAATCTCGCACAAATTGAAGCTCTCTAAGGCGAACAAAAATCCTTCGCAAAAGTTTCCATCGACTCACCAATGACACAAAGCAAAAACTCCAACCCTTCACCAACTCCCTTCCCAATCGCCCCCAAAACCTCTGGCCCGTCGATCAACTTGGACTTCGTCGTTTCTTCATCGGAATTAATCCGCAAATCCACCGGCTTGCACGCCCTCAATCGACTCTTGAGACCATCCGTAACAAAGTTACACAACAACTCCAACTGGTTGACATTGTTCCGATCGTCGAAAAAGACGGACAAATCGCACTTTTTGGAAAGGATTTTGAGACGCTTGAGGTTGAGAAAGATGGAGTATTCCGTGTCCGCATCCGGATTGCTCGCCGTGGTTTGTTCGTCCGTCAAGGAAGTCTTGTCGGATGCCGGGCTACTGGCGGATGTGGCAGGAGTCTTCTT
The DNA here is from genome assembly GCA_036939945.1 of Thalassiosira sp. AJA248-18. Classification (NCBI taxonomy): domain Eukaryota; phylum Bacillariophyta; class Thalassiosirophyceae; order Thalassiosirales; family Thalassiosiraceae; genus Thalassiosira; species Thalassiosira sp. AJA248-18. The sequence continues at coordinate 3,948 of JALLBF010000305.1, forward strand.
CCGTGCAGAGGAACGGCGCTTGTTGTTCGAGGAGCGTGCGACGCTGGTAAAGTCCGAACCGTCCGGGTCGCCAAAGCCGACGCTCACGGCCGACGTGGCAATGGTGGAATCGTCCGAGCTCATGAGCTCGACGATGCGATCGCGTAGTTCGGATACCACCTTGCGTAGCTGCGCCTTGGACTCGGCAACACGGGCATGATCCCCATTGCACAGGCTGACCAACGATCGGGCAGTGCTGTCGAGGATGCGATCGTCTGAGCTGGAGAGGTAAATTTCGCCGAGGTTCTTGATGAGGGACATGTAATCCTGCTTTCGTTGAGGGAGGCTAAACACCGTGGGGATCAAAAAGCGTGGCAGGCTGGCAAGCTCGGGGATGATGGCCAAGTCACCCTTGAATTGAATGAGCAGGTTGGGCAGAGCCTTGAGCAGAGCAATCGACAGGTTTTCGTGCTCTCGTCCCATATTCGGACCCTTGTTCTTTCCCTTCGACTTGTTCTTCGTCGAAGCAGTCATCTCCACCGCATCGACATCGGTGCCACGATACAAAAACTCGGCATCGGCCACCGACCCCACCTCCTCCCTTGCCGCACACGCCAACATTCGAACGAGGACACGCTGCTTCGCCACATTCGCCCTATCCCCCGCAGTAACATGATGCGCCGTCGCGGCCTGATTATCCTCCTTGATAGCACGTAACATGGCACTCCAATCCGTGACCAATCCGCGATGTTCGGTCATTTCCCTCAGGCTCTTGACGAGCAAGTCGGCAACCTTGACGTGGATCTTGTCAATGGGTACGGGGCCGTTGGTGAGCGTGTGGGCAGCGTAGGAGGCAATGGCATCGAGTTGCTGAGCGCGTTTGCGTTCATTGGGTTCGGCCTTTTCGTTCTCGCCTCCGTCGTCGAAGGCTTCGAGTTGTTCGAGGATGAAGTAGAGGGAGTCTCTTTGGACGTTGGGGGGCTGAGTGGTGATATTGAAAATCAGAGATTGAAACACACACATCTGATGAGCTATTACAAAACGACAAAAAAAGAACTTTGCAGGAAGCCAAACTCACCGCATCAAACGTCAAACTCCTCTGATTCGTCTGATCCCACAACGCATCCTCATTCACATCATCCAAAAACCCATCCTTCATCAACACCAACATCAACGCCATCGCCACCTCCTGCACCTCCCCCGCCGGATCCATCACCCCACTCGATATCCTTCCCATAAACTTCATCACCACATGCTCCAATTTACTCAAATCAATCTTTTCAATCATCAACTGTTCATCGCCAACTGGGCGGGGCTTGCCCTCGGCAATGTCGTGGACTGCGGTGAATGGCGCGAGGAGGCCACGGAATGCCACGGCGCGGACGGCGGGGAGCTTGTCGTGCATCATCCAACCAAAGTATTTGAGGTATTTGTCGGTGAGGAACATATCTGGACGTTGGAGGGTGAAGCGGGAGAGGGAGTTGATGCACATGGCTCGGATGTGTTCGTTGGAATCGCTGAAAAAGTGGATGTGTGGTGTGTAGAGGTATAGTGTTGTTTGCAATGGGTAAGAGAGGGAAATGGAATCAGCTACACACACACATCACCACACTTCCTATATATGTTCTTCCATGAAAAAAAACTTACCGATACCGATGAACAAACAATCCCTGCACCACTGGCCCCATAACAACCTCCTCCAAATCCTCCACACTCCTCTTCAAACTCTCCATCCGCACCTTTAACGCTTCCGCCTTCGCACCACCACCACCCGGACTCTTCTTCTTCCCACCAGGACTCTTCTTCTTCGTCGCCGCAGCAAACTGCCTCGTCGCCACCTCCAACTTTTTTACCAAAACAACACTCTGATCCAAGACCGCGTGGGCAATACTCAATGCAGCAAGGGTGGCAGCAGCACGTACATCCGGTTGGCCTACAGGTGTGAGTTCGATAATGCGAAGGAGGAGGGATTTGATCAGTTCGGCGTCTAGACGGACAATGGGGGCGGAGTCAGGGTGTTTGCCATCGTTGTTGCTGGAAGAAGAAGAAGAAGAAGAAGAAGCGTCATCATTTTCATTTGACTGCTGCTGTTGGGATTCAAATTCATTGTGTTTCGTAGTCGCCAATCCCCCCTCGGTCAATGCCACATGTCCCAAAATGTACCAAAACTCTTTGTAAATCTTGCGATATTCCATGGCACCCACACCACCACCACCGCCCACACCCTTTCCATCCTCCACGACGTCCCCTCCTCCTCCTTCATGGTTGTTCTTGGCACGCTTCTCCCGTTCCGCCAACTCCGCTGCCTGATGCACCGCACCCAACGGATCGGCACACAGTAATATCTGCGTGGCGGGGACGTGACGCATGTCATCGACCAGATCGGTGACGACACGTGCCCATTCGTCCGTGTCCATTTCGTCGAGAATGACTTCCTCCTCTTCCTCATCATCATCATTGTCTTCCATTTCGGTATCCAATTCGGAATCACTCTCCCCATGCTGCTGCTTGGCCGACTTTGACTTTTTACTCTTTCCATTTTTGTTGGCATTGTTGGTGGTACCACCCAAGCTCAAATCAGTGGCGGCACCACCGCCCACACTCCGGAACAATAAATTCAATAGCGCAACCTGAGCCTTATTCGGATGATCATTGTGAACACCAATCACCATCCGTGCCAATGCTACCAAATTGGGTGTATATTCGCTCAACTTTGGCAAGAAGTTGCCATGTTGTTGTTGTTGCTGTTGATCGATCCCTTTCGTGGGACGGTAGGAATGGAGGAGTCCAGCGACGAGGGAGGATAGTCCGGGAGTTTCGTTGGGGGGTAATACATGTTTGGCTAGGTTGGCGAGGGCTTGGTGGGCGAGGCGTTGGGCGGGTGTTTTGGCGGTTCCCCTGTTGCCGCCACCCCTGTTGTTGCTGCCCTTTTTGGAGGATTTGATTCCGGGGGAACGACCCGTGCGAATCTGCGTCTTTCTCTTCTTCGCCGCAGTTGTGGACTTCTTCTTCTTGGCCGACTTCTTCGTTTTGGTGGCCTTGGTTGTCTCGAACTCATCATCGGAATCATCATTGTCCGATTCCGATTCCGAGGCGGATTGTTGTTCGTCTTCGGAGTTGTCGTTGTTGCTATCGTCTTCATCGTCTTTGGGATCGCGCTTGCTGTATTTGAATACAATAAAATATATAATATGGCGCGGGTGTTGAGAGAAAATGAGAATGTGTCATTGTGATGTTCATCACACGACTATAAAGTGGGCGGCATTGTCATCATATTATTAGGCCACGCAATAATTCCAAAACCAATGGCAGAAACTACTACTCACCCCTTCCTCTTGCCGACCGGCTCTCCCCTCTTCTTGGGACTGGCACTGCGCAATAATTCTTCCTGTTTGGCAGCCTCGTCGTAGATGGATTCTACGTGTTTGCGTTCACGGGCCGAACGGCGGGGTGCCGATGATGATCGTGTTGCTGGTGATGCTGCTGGCATTGTAGTATTGTTTGTTGGTTTGATGGTGCAATATGATGCTCTTCTCTCGGCTGGTGTGTGTATGTGTGTCCTTTTGTTGTCTATGCTATGCTATTGACGGCTTTCTTTGGCCATCTTCGGATTCTGTTGTTGTTGTGAGCGTCATTGGGGGAATGCACTAATAAAATAATTTTCATCACCCAAGTTATACCCCAGAGGATAAAAAAGGAATATAATCCTGGTAAAATTACGTAAATATTTATTAGGTTACCTACTTACCGTACCCAAACAATACATAACCGAGTGGCTACCCCTTGGAGAGGGGACGCGCCATAAAATCTGCGCGCCAGGCGCCAGCCGGCCGTCATTGCTTCTCCTCCTCCCAGTGGATATTGTACTGTGTTGATTCAGTCGAGTCTCAATCAAAGTATTGTTGGTGGCATACAATGGCAATTCAAACTAAAGTAGGTAATATCGAGAGCGATCATTATCAAATGTGAACTAATTGAAGATATTAGCACTAGGGATCACACGTTGAGCCATTCCAAATACTATCGAGAGCACTTCAGTCCCGTTAGCCAAACTTTGCAGGTGGTTGCTATTATAATGCATCTATGCCGTTCACGAGATGGATCTGTTTTGATCTGGCACAAGGAATTGAATATGTTACTACTATATTTTGGGATTTTATATCAGTATCTAGCTAATGGAACGTATTGCCATATCGAAGTCAATACCAGTATCATAATACTGTTTTGATATATCTATAGATAGTGGTATTATTGCAGCATTGATATATATATCGATATTGCCAGCGATAGCGGTGTCAGATGTATTGCTTTCAGTATCGATACACCACTCCCATTTAGTTGTCAACCGCGGTAGTGATACCGAATGCTGATATATCGGTATCCGAATGTATTGAACTATTACATAATGATAACCGAATATCAGTATATACCAGGACCATACAAGGTAGGTGTGAATAAAAACCATGTACACTTGTCTCTCCAATTCTGTGCGCGACCGAGGAATGAAATAGCAGCCCCATGGATATTTTGATACAATCTATACAGGAGGTGGGATATTGCCACTACCAGGAGGAGTCTTGAGCTTGGTCCAGGGCTTGGGCCCAGGCTTGAGCTTGACAATTTCAGGCTTGACAACCCTGTGTGCTATCGAAGGAATCGATAACAGCGCAGTGTGGTAGGCATTCACCGTCTTCACATCTGGTTGTTTCACCGTCTCTGGGTCGATCCCGTCTTTTGTCAATTTAGTCCTCTTCTCCGCCCACACGGTGTTGAGGGTATCGTCAATGCTCCAAACTGTGGGACTATCGCTTACTTTCTTTGCCAGGTCGTCGATGCTAATAATTTCTTCCCTTCCTTTCATATTCCAGGACCTGAAATATACCCAACAACACGAAACATATGAGGATTTTGTCTGTATGTATGATATCATTTAGGACAGAGAGAACCAAAACAGGTCAAGAATTATGAAACAAACTTACTTTGGAGCGGGAGGTTTATCGGGGCCTCCGTGCGTTTGTACCAAATAGTTCAATTGTGATATAGAAATTGGAACCAACTTCTCTGCAATAATCTTTTCCTTGTACACACGAACGTCCGTCCTATTTGGTGTTGGTGTGCTCGTGATGTAATTCATTATATTTGCCACAGTTTCTGAAGGAGTGTAGACTAGATTCCCCACCGACGGTGGTGGAAGATTGATCCCCTTGTATCTCTTATCATTCTTGTCAAACCTAACCTTCTTCTTCGCAGATGGTTGTAGGTTATTATTGTGTTTTCTCTTTGGAATTTTTGGCGGCATCTCCTTCAAACGTTGTTCCTGTAACCGAATTTGTTCATTGATGTGATTCTTCTGTTTGTGCAATAACATGAGCGCCGAATGATGTTTTTCAACATCTTCCCATTGTGGCGCGTTATTATTTTGCTTCTTCGTCAAAGGGCCACAAGAGCGGGCAGCAATTAGGGCATCCTGCGTGTCCTGCATGGACCACGACATTCCCCTATTTTGTTTGTCTTCAAATTGCGTCAAGAGACTTTTCCAGCTTATTTCTGTAGCTCCCCTTTCGTTCCAGTTCAATGGTGCGACCGGTTTGTCTGGACCTCCGTACTGCGCAACCAGTGAATTAAGCTGAGACATTCGAATAGGAACGAGCTTCTCCGCCATCATCTTATCCTTGTATGCACGAAGGTACAACCTCCCGGGATTATTTTCGATCATGTTGCTAATGTAAGAAGCCGTTTCCAAGGGTGAATACAGGCGTTTCCCCTCCATTGGACGGGGAAGGTCAATGACTTTGATATTTTCCTTGCTTTCGCTGCCTTCGCCTTTGATGGATTCCTTTTGTTTCTTATCACTCACCCCCTCAGCAGCACCTTCTTGGCGTGGTTGCTCTTCCACGCTCATCTTCTTCCGTTTCTTCTTCGCCCTCGTTGGATCGATAAAGTCCGGATTGGTCTTTTGAAATATACCATCCAGAGCTTCCCTCGCGTAATGCAACGAAGAAGTCAATGCAGTCTTGGGATCCCGTTGCATCGCCCCGCTATTTTGCTGTGCATAATTCTGTTTCTGAGTCTTCATGAGCTTTTCCTGCGCATATTTGATTTCTTTCGTATCCGACGAATTGACAATCGCCTGCGAGATGATGGAAGCGTGCTGATCGAGTCCTTCGATGGCCAATTTAAGGCAATCGCAGGGGAGTTGGAGAGGTTTAGTACCGTCGACCGCCACGCCGCCGTCCTTGCCCTGTTGCTGTTTCGTCGACAATTCGTCCGAGAATGTTTCCATGTACGAACATGCATCTTGAATTAAATTGGACACGATTTCCAATGCGTGGACAGAGCTGTATGCGGAATCGATTTGGGCGAGTTCTCCCCGCTTGGCCTTTTGGCGTCGTGATAACGACAACATTGATGGTGGAATGATGTTCGCGTCGCCGCCGCCGGCGGCCATGATTGGCTGCTGCTGCTGCTGATGTGTTGGATGCGCGGGGGGTGGCTCGGCGGCGGCGCCGAGGAAATCCCCTCCCCCGTCCATGGGAGGCAACTTAGGTGGTTCAAATCCGGCTTGCATGATTATGAACCCAGCAACAACGAACGCCAAATGAAAAATGAAAAATGTGCGTGTGGTTTACCATTTCGTCAGGGGGTTAGCCCCCTCTAACCGGTCTCTAAGTCTACACCTACCCACCTCGGTACAGACGTCAAAAGGCGGGCGCCCCGTCAACATTTTAGATTAGCCCCCATTCCCATGGTCGGTCCCATTCACGCGGTATTCTGCTAATCCGATGCTAGCTCCACGGAAAAAGTTATGGAGCACCCCCTCCTCCGCCGTGGATATCGCATTAAAGTTTGCCGAGTTGGGAATCGATGATGTAGTGTATGATGTCGGATGCGGCGATGGACGCGTCCTCATTCAGATGGCTTCAATGTCCGTGCTGCCGCCAACAACAACGGTAGCTGCAGGTGGTGGTGGTGCAGGTGGTGGTGTGTTGCAGCATCAGTCCCAAGATGATTCATCATCATTACAACAGGAGCAATCATCCCATCCAGCAGCCGACACAACATCATCATCATCATCATCATCATCTGAACCACATCAACATCAACATCACCATTATTGCCAACACTTTATAGGAATAGAAATTTCACCAGAACGAGCAGCTGAAGCACGAAACAACATCCTTCATGCTCAACAACAAAAAACAACAACGAATCAAATAATAATACCATCGCATGTAACGATTGAAATAATATGTGCCAATGCTTTGGATACACTTGCCGTGGATTATACAAGGGCAACTGTGATATTTCTGTATTTGGTACCGAGGGGATTGAGATTGATCAAGAGTCTTGTATGGCCGGAAACAGAAGAAGATGGTGATGATGATGAAGTTCGAGAAGGGGGAGAAGATGATTGTTTAGGAAAGTCGAGGCAAATATTGAACCATCAAGACAAATCACAGTTATTATATCACCCGGAGATGACAACAAGAACAACTGAAGCAAAAGAAGAAGAAGAAGC
>JALLBF010000306.1:0-10907 GCA_036939945.1 Thalassiosira sp. AJA248-18
ATACACGCATAATAATGGGCCGATGCAACAATCGTAGAGCCCAAGAACGCGCCGCTCAAGAACGCAATGTTCCCAGCAGGGCTCGATTTAGCAAGGGCCCTCCCAAAAAGAACGGTGGCCGCGGGGGTCGTGGAGGTCGTGGAGGAAGGGACGACGAAGGTGGTAGGGGCGGCGGCCGTGGCGGCAGAGGCGGTAGAGGAGGAGGAGGTCGAGGCGGTAGAAACAATGATTCCGTCGTCCAAAAAATACAGAACCGCGTTCAGCAACAGCGAAAGGATGTTGGTGGAATTTCCGTTGGAAAGGGGCAGCAGCCAGGAGGCAGTTCCAGTGATGCGCGCATTGCCTCCATTTCTCGCAAAAGCAAACATGCGCTGGATGGGATTGATGTGAACAAATTAGACACCATTACTCTGTCGGCTGAGAGTGTGGCAGTTGTAGAGCGATTGCTGAGAGCTTATAATGTATGGGAAGGGGGGGGCGAGGATGAAGAGAAGAAGAGTGATTCAGATGATGCAGCAGTGATTGATGATGATGGAGATGGCGCTGCAAATGCAAACATCAGTACAGAAGACAATCGAAAGAAAGAAGAGGAGAAACTGGTTGACCATGCAAAACGATTGAACAAATCATCCAATCATTCTTTAGGCGCAGACCTTGGCGATGAAACCTACGATGACTACTGCGGAGATTACGACGATGAGCCTGACTTCCAATGTCGTAACGATGGCCTCCAATTCAATCATGTGGATGGAAAAGATGACTATGACGACAATAGTATTTCAGAGGAAAGTAGCAACAGCAATGAGTCTGTGGATGGAGGAGAGGATTATCTTAACATGAACGAGGAAGAAGAACTGATTGACTCACCTATGATTCGACATTTGACTCAGCATTTCTCTTTCCAACAAGAAGAAGCTGTCCTTGCTTTGAGGGCGTCTCATAAACGATTGCGACTTGCAATGAAAAAAGCCGAGGCCGAGGATGGGGCCACCGAAAGAACAGACGAGAACAATTCTTCGGCAAAAGAAGATGAGGGGGCAATATTGGAACTGGCCATGGACTGGTTATCACTTCATCTGAAGGAATCGGATTTGCGGCGCGGTTTTCGTGTGCAAAAGATCCCCAAACCGAACAACTTGATTGGTCCGACTGCGGGGAGGGCATTCTCTCCTACTCACAAGGCATCACTTCCAATCAAGGCGGTGCCCCATGAGTCAATATCAATTATGCCAAAGCTTACACAGTCACAATACGAAAAGGAAACCAAGGAATCGTTGATTCGGCTGAAGAGACAGAATTTGATGACGGACTTGATTCGGATGGGATTTCACTCAAAGGAGGTAGATCATGTGTTTGATTCCATGAAAATAGAGAAACTGCTGGGGGCAGATTCAGACGAGGACGGAGGCGAGTTGCAGCCTTTATCATTGTTGAACGGGGAATTAATGAAAAATCTCATTGCTTGGGTGGAGTCAGTCGAAAATGGCAGAGAAGAGCCCACATCATTAGATCGTGAAATTGAACAAGAAATGAAGGAAGAATCCATCACCGAACGAGACCAGGAGAAAGAAGTGCTTGAAGCTATCTACGCAGAAGGGTTTCAACTATTAAGTGATTCTTCTGAGGGTTCTGAGTTTCTTTACTACCGGGTCGAAGTCAATCCAACCACACCACTTACTCATCCAGCGTGCAATGACAAGTGCCACCTTCATGTCATTACTCGTGATGGTTATCCTCTAATATCGCCACCCATGGTTTGGTTTACCAACACATCATTGGCACCAACATTGATGCGCCGAATCAGTATCAACTTGAAGAGCAAGGCAAAAGAATTGTTGGGTCAAGCCGCTGTGTTTGATCTGATGGAATTTTTAGCTGAAAGCCTGGCAGCATGGCAAAAACAATTCATAGATGAGGAAGCTTTGGCAGAGAAAACAACTAATGAAAATACTCGAGAAGGAGGCATTGAGAGTGATGAAGATGAAATTGACTTCTACACCACCCACTTTACGGTAGAGGAACGCAAGAAGCTCTCGCGGCGCCAACGTCAGAAGTTGAGAGCGGCCGAAAAATCTCATGCCCGTGACGCGAAACTCATGGAAAAGCAACGCCTAAAAGAAGAAAAGGCCGAAGAACGCCGGCTGAGAGCTCAGATAGAAAATGAAACGCAGTCCTCACGTAGGGCTGAGCGGGTTGTGAATGAAAGGTGGAAGGAATGGGTAGAAGGGGAGGGAGAAAAGGCAGCAAGAAAGGCAATGAATGATGCTTTCTTGAGAGGAGAGAGCAGGGACCAGGCACGAGCAGCTGCAGACAGTGCAAGGAAGGAAATGTTCCGGTTTCATGGTGAATTAGATGAAAAGGAGGAGGAGGAATCTGAAAGAGTGAACGACCCCAAGGGTAAAGAAACCCAAGATGACAAGGAGGCTAGCGATGCCGCAAATATCCGCAGTGACCAAGCAGAAGTTGCCATAGGAGATGATTCTGATTTGCGCCAGCAAACAGTTAAATCTGAACCAACGCCCAAAACATTGCTCTTTGTCGAGAAATTACGCCGAATGTATGAAGCAAAAGCAAAGGAAAAGGCAACTGGAACGAGTGAAGTTTCAAATGAATTTGGGGCCCTTCATCTAACTGATGCTTCATCAAAAACCGATGACTCTAATGTTGGTGAAGAATCAGCAAAAAGGCACGTGCCAGCGCCAGTAGTTGCCCCATCCCCTGGTATCGAGGATGTTCTAAAGGATGTTCTTACGACACAGAAAGACCAACCATGGCTTATATCGCCCGAAGCACGAGTGCCTACGATTAATGAAGGCTCTAGCAAAGGCGATGCAGTTGATGAGGCGCGCAAAAATGAAACTAGCAAGTTACTAAGAATAGAACTGGAGCGAATGTATTCACAGGAAGTGGACCAACGGCCACGGGGTAGTGGGAGGCAAAACTCTCGGCACAGGAACGAAAGGAGGCGCGATGGCGGCTCTCCCAAGGAGTTTCAAGACATGTTGAGTCAGCGATCAAGGCTACCAGCTTACAAGATGCGTGAAACTCTGCTCTCTATGATACACCAAAATCAGGTAACTGTCGTTTCTGGTGAGTATTAACGGCAACATGTATTTGCAAAGTGAAAAGCCAAGACTCACTTTTATTTGTTTGCTCTCAACATACCTACTAAAAGGTGATACTGGGTGTGGGAAAACAAGTGAGTGTATTCTCCATTCTATGTGCTGTTTCTTTTCGCTTTTGGACGTCAATTGACCGATGCATTGGTAAACTTATATCAATTAAATTGCAGCCCAAGTGCCACAACTGGTACTTGACGATCTCATTCTCAAAAATTGTGGAGCTGAAGCTAATATTATTGTCACTCAGCCAAGAAGAATATCAGCTATTGGCGTGTCAGAACGCATTGCTGCCGAGAGGTAAGATGAATTACATTTCAACCATTGATGCTAATAATTTGTCATACTGACCATTACTGACTCCAATTTCAGATGCGAAAGAATTGGCCAGACCGTTGGATATTCAATTCGATTAGAGAGCAAACGTAGTCGTAAGACACGGCTTTTGCTTTGCACGACTGGGTAAGATGCTGAATGTTGACCCCCCCCACCCTGTAGTTCTTTGCTTACTAATTCGTGCCATCTTCTTTTTATATTTCTAGAGTGCTACTCCGCCGATTGCAATGTGATCCTGATCTTGCCTCGGTCAGCCATGTGTTCGTCGATGAGGTGCATGAAAGGGATCTTAATACCGATTTTCTGTTAATCATCCTGAAAGATTTACTGCAAAGAAGAAAGTCGTTAAAGCTTGTGCTGATGTCTGCGACCCTCAATGCGGAGCAGTTTTCAAACTTCTTCGGCGGCTGCCCCACTTGTTCAATACCTGGGCGGGCTCAGCCAGTTAAGGAATATCGGCTCGAAGACGCACTTCAGGTGACAGGCCATTTAGTATTGCAGGGATCTGACTGTGCAAAAAAGAGGAAACCTAGAGGAGGCAATGATAAAGATCAGTTATCCACCACCGCTCTAAAAAAAATGTATTCCAAATACTCCAAGAATGTAATTGATTCTTTAGCGGTGGTTGATGAAGAGGTTACAAATTACGAATTGATCGGGGAACTCCTGAAGTATATCTCAACAGAGCTGGAGGAGGGAGCCATTCTTGTCTTTTTATCGGGAATGAAAGGTGAGTACTATGAGCTCTCAGACGTATTTATATTTTCATGCTTTGAAATAAGTACTCAATATTGTACATGAACTATTCCCATTTTTGGTACAGAGATTACGGCTGCGATGGAGGCTCTCACAAAGATAGAGTTCTTCCGAGATTCTTCCAATGTTATCATTTATCCACTGCACTCATCACTGACGAATGCAGAGCAGAAGGCCATTTTCCAGAAGCCACCAAAAGGAAAGAGGAAGATAGTGCTATCCACAAACATAGCTGAAACTAGTATTACTATCGATGATGTGGTTTTTGTCGTTGATGCCGGGCGAGTGAAGGAAAACCGGTACGATGATTTGAACAAAATGCCAACTCTTACTGAATGCTGGGCAAGTAAAGCTGCAGCCAAACAACGAAAAGGTAGGGCTGGACGCGTGAAGCCAGGATATTGTTGGCACTTGTATTCATCGCATACGCATGACAGGGTGCTTGCTGATTATCAACTTCCGGAGATGCTGCGGGTAGGCTTGGAAGATCTGGTGCTGCAGATCTTAGTACTGGATCTTGGAGAACCTTCACAGTTTCTTACAAAGGCTGTAGATCCCCCAACAGACCTTTCGATTAAGAATGCATTACACCTCCTTGAATCCCTTGGAGCTGCGGAATGTGATTGGGATATTACACTTGAATCAACGAAAGAATATGGTGATAGTGAGAAGTTGGGATTGGAGGTCTCTACATCTCTGACTGCTTTGGGGTATCACCTTGCGACATTGCCAGTTCATCCTCGTGTTGGGAAGTTATTAATCTACGGGTCGCTCTTTGGTGTGTTCGACGAAAGTCTGACAATAGCTGCAGCAATGACTTCTCGGTCTCCTTTTGTCAGTTCATTTGACAACCGTGATGCTGCCGATGAGGCAAAACGAGGTTTTGCTTCCGATGACCATATTGCTGTATTATTGGCATTCAATCAATGGACTGATTTGCGGCGGAGAGATGGTCGGCAGGCAAAAGCCTTTCTCCGGGAGAACTATCTATCATACATGGCACTTTCTAACATTATCCAGCTGAAGAAGCAGCTTGAAAAGTACATGTCTGACATTGGGTTTAAGTCGTCATCACACGACACCAATCACAGCGGTGATTTGCATCTAGTGCGCGCTGTCATTGCAGCAGGTCTATACCCAAACATTATAATCGCACCCAGATCCTTCTCTGGAAAGAGTGCCGGTGAAGTGGCATTCCGTGGCCAACAGAACAAAGAGATCTTCCTGCATCCCAGCACAATTGCTTTCACGGCAAAAGAGCTGGATAGTCGCTATGGCTGCTACCACGAAATCATGAAAACGAGCAAGATTTACATTCGAGACTGCACTGCAGTCTCCAAATTTGCTATTCTTCTCTTTGGCGGGGCATTGAAAGTGTACCAAACCCATGGCGTTGCAGCAGTGGACAATTGGCTAAAATTTCGGGTTGGTGCAAAGAGCGCTACGCTTGTCAAGTACATGCGCAGGAGCATGGAAGCCTTACTTCTTGAAAAAATCATGGACCCGTCAATTGATGTTGCTGAGAGTAACAAGGGTAAGGCAGTAATTGAAGCAGTGTCTGCTCTTTTGACAATGGAGGGAGGCAACAAATAAATGTCACTTGGGATGAATCGCTAGAGAGTTATGCAACCTAACAAAATTCTACTAGCTAGAATAATACTGGCCCCGTCCACCAATGAAATAACCCAGACCTAAGAACGCCCGTGCACTTGTCAATCATTTTATGTGTAGATATAGTAAGTTTCAACGCAATGAGCCAAATTAACCCGCAGGTCCACTCCTAGGCCTTGCAGAGCCATGGATGTCTCATGTCTAGCATCGATCGTTCAATATTTGCTTCCATTATTTTGCACCCAGCCTCCTTTTGAGCACTGCTATAACATTTTCCTTTCTCAAAAGTTCTCCCTTCAGTGCTTCATTTTCATTTTCAAGGGACTCAATCTTTGACTTCGATTCACCTCTCAACTGTATTATCACCTGTTCCAGCTCATGGATTTTCTCCTTTTCGACAGAATCTGATTGCGGGGTAGTTTTCGATGTTGAGCCTGCATCAAGTTTTTGGGTTTCACGAGCGTCACCCTCTTCATCACCGCTGGCGGTGCCTTCGTCATCCTCACCAGAACTCTCACAGAGGTTAATGCACTCCGAACTGTCAACATGATTACCCATGCTTTCCATCTTGACACCCGCCCCTTCATCAGAACCAGACCCCGAATCATGTTGTGACTTAGATCTCTTGGCTGTCGTTCCAGGACCACACGGCAGTGGTTGTTGGACAGATTTCTTCCCAGGTCGCTCCCCTTGTGCACTGCTTCGGCTTCGTTTCTTTCCTTGGCCCTTTGGATTCTCCACGTTGGAGTCTGGAAGTAACCGGAAATAAGTATCTGGACCAATGATTTCCTTCACCAGTTTAGGATCCACTCGGATAGTATTGCGATATTGCTCAAAAACAAGTTCAAAACACGTATAATCCGATGCAATATAAGCCTTTGGTTCTTTTGGAAGCCTAACTCCAACGTAGTGTGAAACTTTGGAACTCAGAATTTTCTTCTGTCGGTTGAATTTCTTCCAATGGTAATTGTAAAAGAACTTCGTCACTGATCCCAGTTCGGTTTACAATAGCCAGTGTTAAAGATAAGGTAATGCACAAAATGACAGAATACGTAATCATTAACATACTCACCTGCTCCAACCCACGCCAACAAATTTTCTTCATGCACTGCACCCTTCCGCTCTAGGCCAAAGGCAGTGTCCTGCTTTGTTGGATGAAGAGGGAGGTGGGAACCAATGTCATCAATAATTATTGTAAGTGCACTTCCATAGATCGAGGAGCCTGTTGACAGGCCTAGCATATGACGAGCATCAGGCTCCGACTTGATTAACCGACCGGAGTGGCGGCTGTAGATGTAAAGAGAGGCATTCTTCTCTTGCCTTTTCTCGCCTGTGTCTGCATCAACATCCGGATCTGCAATCCGATTTCTATCAAATCCCATGAAAAGCCGTAAATCATAAGAATCAGGATGCTCGTCGCTGAATGATCGAAGAGAGAAAAGTAAAAAAGCATTGGGTGTTAAAGATAAGATGATTTGATGCCGTTCAAAATGTGAAGTGATAAGAAGCTCACACAACTTCAAAGTTTTGCTTCCAGGGAATGGTGGCTCCAACCGTGACTGTAAAAGTGGAGAACTCCACTAAACGTTCTTGCCAATACTTGAATGCCAACTTTTGTTTTCCCACAACAAAATCAAAAGATTCAGGTATATGCAAATACGTTTTCGGTATCTCTCTTTGAAGATCCTTAATCAACTGATGCACTGTGATTTTTTGTTGGGCATCCATGGCACGCCGGACGAGTCCCTCTCCCTGGTCACCATGGCGAATCCTGTTGAGAATAACTTCAAATACGTGGTCATTCCCGAAGAAGTTGTGGCACATGTCATCAAAGCGTTTGCAGAGTCCATCGATGCCGGAAGCTAGGCTCGGGTCACCTCCCGATACGTCGGCACCGTAGTTCGCAATGCACCCTGCAACATCATTATGTTTGGGCTGAGAGAAAAGAGAGACCATTTGCTCCCTGAGAGGTAATTGTCCATTTCCTTTTTCGTTGGAAAATTGGAATGCAGGAAGGCTGTCCTCGATTCAAATACAACTCGGTGTGGTTAGACAACGATCAAGTAGCATGTGCACTACTCATAGATAATCATTCATCAATAACTTTGAGAATCCACTTACTAAGGCCCCTCTTCTCTCTGCAACGACTTTGCCACAATCCCCAATTCAATATTTGCATTGGAACCATTCTTCACCAAAACAAAACTCAAGTCACACAGTGCCGCACAAGCCTGTTTCAGCCCCACTCCATTCTCGCCGATTTCCCCCGCATCCGCTTCCTTGGTAGTTTGATGAACAACAAGAGCTTCGGACAATGGAACAATCTTTCGGGGACAGTTATTTCGTATGCATAGTCCCGTCGTGGAGGTGTATTTCTTCCCCTTGCGAGCATCTGGATAGATGTATACCCGTCCCGTGAATCCTGATGGGCGCGTAGTAGTAGTAGTGTCGTGGAGAATTGTAGCTGCGTCTACGGAATTGTCTATTAGATCTAATAACTTCAATAGAGTAGTGCTGAAGCTTCGCTCCCAAGATTTCCAGAAACCCTTGCCGTTGACTGTGGTTAGCTTTGGGGCATCTTGATCGTTGTTGAATTGAGGTCGAGGGATACAACGGAGCTGAGGGGTGTTCTCACTTTTCACGGCATTATTCTCATTTCTTGGAGATGGAGGTAATTGAGTAGCATCATCGTCGGAGGCGGTTAAATCAAGCACTTCTGCCATGGCAGATGTCTGTTTTGACGTCTCTCGTTATATATTCTGTGCGCGATTGAAAGAAGATGGGAGGAAGCTGGAGGCGTGCTGGAGGAGGAGGCAGCAGCATTAATAGATTACAATAATGAGATTGTGTTCATATCATCGTTCTTGACAGTTGACAGTATCTATCTTCTCTAGAGAGAGGTAGCCAGTTACGATGATAGTGTTCCCTATCTAGCAGTTACGGTAGATAAGGTAGGGTACCTATCTAGATATCTCTCTAGTCTAGATAGCTAGATAGTGGCAGTTCGTACGCGCCGGCCGCGTCCTGTTCGCGTCGCTCGTTTTGGCCCTCCATTCGTTCTCATTCATCTTTCGCAACAAAAGAACACGGTCGTCATTGCACCACTGCAGTGCACCCCATCATTCATCATTCACCACACCTGAGAAATCTCTGCGCCACGTCGTATTCGATCGGCCATTCCTACTTCCTCGACGTTTATCATTCGTCAGCTCACTGCCATTTGCCATTGCGACGAAGTCTTGTATAATAATTCATCATTCCACCAAAAAATGAGGGACAAGAAGGATGGAAAGATGACGCGGGTCGACGGTATTGGTTTGTGGCGATCATGGAAAAGAAATTTCAAGGTATGTCCCTTTGAGTAAATAATCCCATTCTGTATCAACTTTTTGGATCATCTTCCCAACTCTTCTTCATTATAAATCTTCTTCCCCCACTTAGACCAAACGGCTCGCGTTGCTCGATCTCATTGATAATTCTCTTGATGCTGCCATACAAGGGCAGAACGGCAATGACGATGACAATACCTTCATTGGGAGAGTTCATGTGTACCCTGATATATATGAATCTTCTGCAACCACCACCGGACTCTGCATCGTCAACAACAGTGTGAAAACAATTCGTCCCTTGAAAACGGTACTGGAAGTGTACAACTCATCCAAGGTGGATTCTGGTGCGCGGAATATTGGGGAGAATGGAGTTGGGTTGAAACAGGGGTGTGCAACATTGAGTGATTTGAGTTTTGTGTTTGTGAAGAATGGTTCCAGCGCAAATATTGAATTGGGAATTTTGGCACAGTCGTTGCAAAGGGAAGAAGGTTGTTACCTGCCAGCATTCAAATTTTCCAACAAAAAGGGAGACGGTTCTTCTCCCCTAAAAGATCAAATGATCCTTCTCTTCTCTCAACCAGATCATGCTGATGTTGCAAAATGCATCGCACAATATGGAGCTGCCTCTTTTGGGAGCGAACCAAGCCTAGTTGTGGGGGTGGAACGATTGTGCCAGCACTTCGATCATATTTGCTACTCAGACAATTTTTCCAGTAACCCATTTGCCTTTCTGGTCGTCCTCGACAAGGTGCATCATGGCCAGACGGCTGAATATGTTAAAAATGCATGGGATGCGCAGCAGAAGATTACAGTGAGCCGTCTCATGGAGGATCTTCGGAATGAAATTCCCCGCCATTACTTACACATATCTAATACATTTGATTTCTCAATCGGGGGGGAAAAGGCCGAGTTCAAATATTGGCCTGCAAGATTAGTGGAGCTAACAGCCTTTACAGTGAACATCAATTCTAAAACTTCTTGGCAACAAAAGTTTGACCCAATAAATGGTCCTCCAGATTCCTACTATCAATTGCGAGTCTTCGTTGGCTTTGATGTTATGAGAATAACGGATGCTGCAGGTGGGAAAGAGGGGTCACTTTACACATACAGTCGGCAGTCAGGCCGATTGATAAGCAACAACCCCGATGCTCGCACTCGCCTTGGTCTAGGAGCGGGAGGGACTATGTTTTGTCAAGGTTTGACAGTCATCATTGATGATTTTGGTGGCCACCTCCCACTCAACCCCACTAAGCAAGAATGTGCATTTGGGGAACAGGATCATGGATCAACACACGAGGAAAACCTAATGGCCACGGTTGGAAGTGTTGTTCACTTCTTTTATCAATATCATCTCGAAAAATTCCATAATAAGAAGACTGTCCTGACGCGAGAGATTGCTAAGTTTGGTGACGTACTTTTGAGGAAGAATCGACAACTCAAGACCCTCGACAGCTCCAAGTTGACATCTTATGAATTGTCTTTCAAATCAATCGGGAAGAGTATCCGTGTTGATAAAAGCTCTGTGCGTAAGACAGTTGGAGTAGATACTCTTTATAAGCTTGGAGCTAAAAGCAGTCGCACTACTAATGCCTCGAAAAGTGCTGCTTTGAAAAGTGGTTCAAATGGAAGGAAAAGGAAGCACACTTCAACCACGGAAACCATCGCAACACCACCTCCAAAAATACCACGACGCAAGCAACCTGTTTCTTATAATGAACCAGAGTCTGAATCCGATGGAGAGATATCCGATGGAGAG
>JALLBF010000307.1:0-12047 GCA_036939945.1 Thalassiosira sp. AJA248-18
TCCGATCTCCACGCCCGCCGCGATAGGTCGTATGTAAGGTCGGTACATGCACCGTTGTTGCCTGATGTTGAGAGAGGTTGAGAGAGAGGTTGAGAATTGAGAGTTCTTCATTTCCACGCTGTTGCGATAGAAGACGATCATGGTCTCGCTCCATTGACCACTGGGATGGAACAACAACCCGATGCCACCATATGTGGGCTCGCCCCAGTTCTTGAGAGCAGAGTCTTTTGCATCAGAAACAATGATCCGAACATGAACCACCTATTTATTGGGAGTGGCTTAGATCCTCGCGCGTGGAAGCAATTAGGTCGTTGGCTGCATAAGTCAAGCCATGTGAGTTATGTTTGCCTTCAGTCGTGTCATCTGAAAGGGAAATCAATGGAAGATCTGTGCCAGGGGCTCCAGCACAATGAATCCATCAGGGAATTCGAAATTGGTGACAACGTTCTGAGAAATTCAGACATCGAGAGCCTGGCCCCTTTCATTAGCAAGAATCCATGTTTACATACTCTGAATATCGACGGGTGTTTGGGCTCCGGTGGTTTAGCGTTACTTTCTGCCGCACTCATGCGCCGCACGCGTAGCGTGGAAAATATTTCGCTCGACGGCAACTGCATGGGCAGCAGAGAGACGAGGGAGAACTTCGATACCTTTGTCACAGCGTTGAGCAAAAACACAGATTTGAGACGTCTCTCATTGATGGGCAATCGGCTTGGACATGAATCTTGCACGTCACTTGCAAGATTGTTGAAGAATCCAGACTCGAAGCTCAAAAGTCTCATCTTGCGTCATAATCTTATTGATGACAAATGCTGTGCCATATTAGCCACATCATTGTCCAACAACACGATGTTAAATAATATCGATCTCGACCGCAACGAGAATGTTGGGGCACAGGGCCTTTTTGAATTCTTGCAACTCGTCTGTAGAACATCGGGCGCAGCAATTAACCTTACCTTGAGATGGGAATGCCCTGAATCAACAGATAAAATGAGCGTTGGGCAAACAATCAAGCTGAACGAACCTTTGCAGAAGTTGGCAGACCAGCTTTGCTCGAATCCAAAATTTGTTTGGGCTTCGGATACGTCACATATTAAATTTTCTATAGGATGGAAACGCCTGGACTTGAGTAAATCCCCGTTCTTTTATGGGATAAGGGAGGGCGACTTGGTTGATGTTACCGTCGAAAGTGAAGGAGGCGGTGGTGCCCTCCAAGTGGTTCTAGACGGGGGGATTTCCTCAAATGGTATATGCGACACCGCGCAATCAAATCACACTCTCAGTTCACTAGGCTACGAAACTGCTTTACGCAGGGGTTTTATCCATGGCCATCTTCTTCGCGAATTTCTTTACGCAAACAAACAAGAGAATAAGTTATCTGCTGCACGGGTCAAGATCTTCCGTCTTCACGTTGAATATGTTTTGAATCTTGAAGATTTCTGTGAGATGGATATTGTAATGCCTCGCGTTCTTGCATGGATTGGACGTGCACTCAGTGAAGCGGATGATGATCGTACTTACTGCTTATCCAATACTCCAATGAGGCACCAGGAGAGATTAGAGTCCATTTATCACATCCTGCGTGCCATGCCTATGCTGTGTGGCTATTAATTCGCGTTGCAGTGTGTGTTGGGCATTTCATGATTATTTATCCAATGTATTTATGTCCATGTTGTATCATAGATGTTAAGCTTAATAACAGGCTATGTGATTATGATATTTATGCATCGAGCTTAGCCACATAAAGAGAATAGATGGCGTTTACATCACATGTCTCTTCTGAGAGATTAAGAAGTTCCCCAATCCTTCCACTGAGATGGCCAGAAACAATGCCAACCGAAATCAAGGTCGTCCTACACAGTTGCACGTCGGGGCATGTATCATATCGAAGGAGTAGCAATAGTACTAGGTTGAACACAGTCCCAAATGCTTGTGAGTGGATTTGTTGGCAACAGTTCGAGGTTAGGAGTTTCAGAAGAAATGCAACGATTTTGCGAGGATCCTCTTTGTCTTCCGCATGTTCAAGGAGATTGGAAGTTATCGCTGCATCAAGGAAGTCTTCGGTCGTCAGCGTTCGCGATATGCTCTGGGCATTCACCGAACCTGCAGAGGTGATAGCCACCATTTCTCTATCTCCCTGGATAAGCTGTGCAACTGAACTTACAGCTTTCCAGCCATAGTTTGGCACTTCGTTTTTATGAGATCCACCAAATGCAATCACGTTGCATAAAAACAGACATACTGCCCCAGCAACAGTTGTAGGGGGCGTTATATTGTCAGGCGAAGTGCCTGCAAAATCAAGCACATCACCCCCCTCGTTTTCACTGCATTTGTCATCGAGGGGCTGGGGTTCTATTGTCACATTATTTTCATATTGCACTTCTGGAATAGGAGTACAAGGGGCGTTTTTTATCGCCAAGCCATCAAATCCAGAGATGATGAATGAAGATGCGGCTTCGTGTATCGCATCTTCTTCGCGAGCATTTTTGTTTTCTGGACCAACCGAAGAATGAAACAGCTTCTTCGCAATTTTTTTTACCAGTCCAACTCTGGGTTTCTTTGGTGTTCGGCACGGAGACAAGAAACTGACTTCATGGCTTTCTTCCGAAGAATATGTTTCAAATGTGTAATCATCAGCATGACTTTTGACGGAAGACGTGACACTTACGAAGTCATCAGTATCTTGATCTATGGATGACTCCTCAGACAAGCTACTGTGGCTCGAATCAAAAGAGTCTTCATCTTTGATAGAATCAGACGTAAAGATTGGTTCATCGCCTTGATCAAATGAATTTTCTATTTCTATTGCATCCTCCAGCTTCACGCCAAACCAAAACAGTTGATGCAGAAACGTTTCATCTTCTTCTGATGTAAGTGCTGTATAAGAGGAGCACGACCGGAAGTTTTCTTCAATCTTGCTGAGGCAGTGATAAATTAGCTTGGTCACACTTTCCTGAGATTCCTTGTGACATGAAAATAGAGGTAGAGCAGACAAAGCAGTTGCTAACGAGCCTTTTTCACAAGAAACAGAGAAAAGATCTTCAGCCGTGCGCACAGGTGGCGAATTTGGTATATACATATCTGGCGGAAGAGGGAAGATGAGGTTGAACTGATGCGGCTCTAATTGCCTCCCAACAGACAGGAAGAAAGTGGCGAACCCTAATGCATCATACATGCCTCTCACAACAGAAACTATCTCGTTCAAAATTGATTTGCCAATTGCCCATTTTTGCGAGAGAAGAATTGTTTCCACATCAAGTTCATTCTGGTTGACGAAACACACATTACCACCGGCTTTGGAATCACTTAAGAGCTCAATGACTTTCAAAGTGATAATCCGCAATGCAGATGAACTTGATCCGAGACATTTCACATGGCGTAACGTGAACTTGATATGATCCCTGGCAAGTACATGCTGTGATTGTGATTCATTGTCGAGGCTATTGGAAATACCATGGCCGGGGCGACTGACCATCTGCCAATCAAAATCAAGATTGTTTGGTGTCGACGATAAACTCAAAAATGAAATGAACAGGAAGGGCGTGAATTGTGGTGGTGCAACAATGCAGCTGCTGACATGAAAGGACTTCAGATCAGGAAGGGATGAATTCTTCCTTGACCTCTGTCCAGCATAAAGTACACAGCCAAAGGGGCCAAAAGGACCCATTGCGACTTCACGCTCGCTCGTCATTGCGCCGTTCATCCACAATGACGATCGCCCAAGGTCACAGATCTCGCCGAGAATGGAGTGTTTCTCTAGTCCTGGTAGGAGTACTGTGCAATGATCTTCCTGTGTTGAAGTGCAAGCCCAAAATATGTCAAGTTGAGTTCCCCTTACCATCACATCGAGAGCATCAGACAAATTTCTTCTTACATTGAGTTCCACACTCGATTGATGGTCGAATTCAGAGTTTCTACAAGGCACTGACCAACAATAAACCTTGCCATCATTCTTTGCAATGTTCCAAGCAACACGACAACCGTTGGTGCCTGACACCCAATAAGATACAATTAGGCTTTTCCTATAGCCTAGGCGGCACCTGCCGATGCTGGCATTCTCAAGGAGAGATGGTCGATAAAGAATTGGTCCTGTTTGATTCACGCATACAGCTACAAGACCTTGAAAAACTGTCACAATTCCCATTATAGCAATCGCATCAGGCGCAGCTTATTGCGGTCGTGGAGTGAAACACCAGAACGCTGGGATATTAGTTTTCCTTTTTCAAAACAAAATGCAAAGACGATGATGCATCTTACCGTGATCTTCCGTTTCTGTGCCCAGGTCAAACAAAAATGACCCTCCAGCAAGAAATATACCAGTCACGGATTCAGTTGCAGAGAAATCAGGCGACCTGCCAAGTTGTAGTGGTATACTCCCACACGCTGAATTCCTTGCCAAAACTAGCTCATATTTCCCCTTTGGCGATTGCGTTGCCTGCAGTTGATACACAGCATACTTCACACAGCTGCTAGCCCCTTCATGACAAGAAACATACGCCAATAGAAGAAGAGCACGGCTTGACGAAGCGGTCCGACGGGAAGGCAGCCCTTCAGCAGGATCTCTAATAATTGACATCGAGTGTACATGAAAACCAGGGGGTAAGGCCACCCCAGAAGCGACACCATCGCCAACTTCAGCTTCTTCACTAGTAGTGAAATATGCAGCAGATTCCTTCAGTAATTGGTCTTCCTTGAAGCCAAGGCTGAGCCATTGTGCCAAGGGCAGCGATTTGTATTCTGAGAAAGAAAACCATAAAGGATGATATGATTTAACGCAGTTTGCTCAACAACTTACCTTCGCCGTGACCAACACACCAAGTGCAGCTTGTTAGTATTTGCAAATTGCACAGTAGCGAGGAGGAGGTCTTCATTGCCCATCTCCCACCAAATCATACTGACAACGCGAAACCGCTGCTCATCATTCACACTGCTAAATTGTTTCCATCGAGGAGATTGAGTTAGAATTGATGGTGCATTTTTCTCATGCCCGGCATGCTGTGACTCCATCCATGGCATTCGAGACAAATCAAGCACACACAAACCAAGAGAAGCGGCAACGGCAATGGAACGACCATAATCTTTCCCTACGGCAGCAATTTGACATGGGCCGTTAGATGCAACATATGTGGGTGGTATACGAGACTCTTCCCACTGAAGGGAAATGTCCCCCGTATTTGATGGCTGCCAAGAATGAAAGCAAGAGTGAAAGAAATGCAGTGAGCATGAAGCAGGAATGTCGGCATCCTGCACGAGCCATGTACAAACATTCAAGTATGATATCATCACGGATACAATATGTACGCACCCTACCCAGAAAGGGGAAATTCACTGAATCGCGATGTAAAAGAATAGCAGATGGTTCATTCAAGCTCAAGCTCCCATCTGCGGCAAACCTATTCAAGGGTGACAAAGTGGCCAGACTAAAGATATTTTTACCAACTCGACGCCTTTTCCCAGAAAGTTTCTGTTCGTACACATGCACAGCACACAACCCATGATCATCATCCTCTCCAAGTTGAAACCAAGAAAATGGTATTTTGTTCAAGTTAGAATCGACATCTTTTTGATTGCAGTAGGATATTGAGCTAGCCAAAGTCAATCCTGGAACATTGCGCTTCCAATCCCAGATCAAACAAAACGGCCGGGCTTTTATACCTACAGTTAAAGCAGGTGTGCACGCCACGACTTGACTATTGATGGCCAAAGAATCAGTGCCTCGATGATATAAAATTGACATCCCACGAGCACATTCTGGAAAGATACTAGGTATGCAAAAATCACTCATAGGCACCGAGTTTTGGTCTGACAGTGGAAAGGTATCATGCGCAAGTTCGTCAAGGCCTTCTCCACAAGGTATCATCAATTCTGAAACAAGAGCGATGTTGGCACCAACATCTGATGGATTTTCCCAACCATCGACCTCGTCATTGGATTCCTTCGAATCGTTATTTTTGCCGATGACTTCTGCAACAGTCCAAACTTGTGCCATTACAATATCCGACGGCATGGCACTCGCGCTGGTACTTTGCTGACGCAAAAACTCCTCGTCCAGGTACGGAGATCGCGTCAAAAGAACAAGAAGTAGGGGATTCAACCATTTCGCACGCATATATCGCAAGCGTGACACGTTGAAGCTGAACTTGGAAGCGTGAAAAGTAGAGAGCAGATTGATTCTCATTTCAAGCCCAGTGTCATTTGTTCCATTGTTTCTGTTGCTGCGACTACGATCAACATTAATAGTGCGATCAACGCCATTCTCCAACCGGTTATCAGAACTGTTAGATGTAAAATCCTTAGGAAGCATCGATGAGACCACAAATGAAGTGGTGTAAATATTCACACTCCCATCTCTCAGAACAGTGGTAATACGTCCCTTTGATTCTGAACCCTGTTCTTCTCCATAAACATCAAGCGGTTTCCATTGTGTCGGGGTACATTGAGAGAGATGGACGATTGGATTGCATTCAGATTCAAAACGCAATCGGTGTGACCTTTGGCCATTGGAAGCCTTTTGCCGACTTGGATGATTTTGTTCCCCGTTAAAGCCACCGTTCCCAGTAGGGAAGCCACATTGCTCATTATCACCCTGCTTTATAAACGTTTTTGTGGATGAAGATTTCAGTGCAACAGAGCGCACTCTTGCAATTGGGAAATCCACAAGGAGCAGTGTACCATCCGTTGTACCCACTAACAGCAACGAAAATGCTGAAGAGGACTTTCCACGACGATGATCAGAGGGGACACTGCACATGCAGGTTCCACAATGCAAAGTTCGTGGCTGGACGGGACTAGTTCTGCTGATACCTCCAGAGAGTTTGCGAAGAAACGATCGGTTTGGCAATGCCTTGTTTTCCTGTTCAAAATCAGTATGAAGCTCATTCAGTGGTCGTGGTGCACGCACTATTTTTGGCTCATGAGCTACGTATGACATAAAATCCCCCCTTGGAGATGTTGTCGCTGTTGATGGGCTAGGTTCCTCTTGTGATGACGCCCCATCATTACTCTTCGTTGCATGCATGTTGTTATTTTCTAATTCTTCCTTAGTTCTGTCTCCATCTACTGTCTTTTCGTCTATATAATCAGGCAAATTGGGTAAAATATGTTGCTGTTGTTGTTCCAATTGATGTTGGGATGAAAATCTTTGTGCTTGAATTCGGAAAATCACTATTGTAGATGTCGCTGCATTTTCATGTGATAAAAGTGTATCATGGCCAGATCCAGAAATGGATATCAATTCATAGCTTATTGGCAAAGGAATAAGGCACGCTAAATGGGTTTCGTTTGAAGAAAATTCGATTGTTGCATTGGGTGTGTAGGGCACAGAACTTTGATTCAGACTTCTCCTTTTACGCATAATTCCCAACGGAACTCTACTTTTCGTTTCCCGACTCGACATGGCATCCATATTGGAGACAAAAGGGGACGTGGTAGTCGTGATCTGGACGCGCAGTTCTGCAATAACATTGAACTGAGAGTCAGAGATTTCTTGTAATGGTTCTTGTTCAGAATCGAGTCCCCCACTAAGTTGTTCCCCCAATTGAAATTCTTCATTGGTGGAGTCATTGTTTGTTGTAGCAGTTCCCTCGCCGATATCTTCCCTGCTATCAAGGCTGCTCTTAGCTGCATTGCTAGTAGAGTCATCAGAGATTGGAAGGAAATGGTAGCTAATAAACACTGTAGCAGTCAATGTTTCATCATCATTGGTTCCCATTGCAATGATCGCATTATCTTGTGCCTCACTCCCGCCACTTTGCTCTCCATTTCTGTTGGTGTCTCGAGAAATACGAGGAAAAGGCCGAGAAGAGGAATGGCGAGGTCCTGTCCCCACAGCGACGGGAAAAGTCATGGTTGCGAATGCAGATCTGCGCCGGTCTACTACTACTATGCGGCGGCGGCGAGGAAACGGACGACGACGACGACGACGGGCGATAGCGTGGCGCTCTTCTACCTGGTCAGAACTCTTTTGGTCCAGAGCCAGTGCGGATTATCTGCCTGCGTTTCAATTCAGAAGATCTCTTCGTTCCGCCGTCAAGCAAAGAAGAGGATGATACACGAGAAGCCGAAGCCAAAGAAGTGAATGAGGGACCGCGGCCGCTTGCTTCTGCTGGGGATGGGGGAGACTTTTCATGATATCGGGCGGGCGCCCCCGGGGGAAACTGAATTGAGCGCGAAGAAGCTAGAAAAGTAAGGCTAACGTACACGATTTGTAACCGGGGGGCGGCCCCCCCGGAGAGAAAAATGATGTAGGTATCGATCATCATTCTTCTGGCTTCTGGCTATCTACGAAGGTCAAGGTCGGGACGATCGATGGAAACAATGGTGCCTCCAGCAGCTATTGTTGCATGCAACATCTACATCACAGCGGCGGCATCGCATTCTTCTACGCTACTAAGTTTGCTTCGTCGAGCACAAGACCAATGCCGACAGCTACGCAGTCAAGATGAGGATGGTCGTCGGAATGAATTTTCTGGAAATAAATTCATAGCACCAATATCAATCATACACGCCTATGCGGACATACCGTACGATCGATCCTCTTTTCACCTCGCTGGAACGCCCGATTGTGTATCTGATGTGGCAAGTAGGCTGATATGCAATGCTCTGAATGAAATTGATTTGGATTGCACTAATAACAACAAATCTGGAGAGGGAAACGAGTCTCGACACCCATTTGTGGGTTTGTGTGATCATGTTTCTGTCATGCCATTGGCACTCCCAATAAACAGCAATGATTCACCTCATGGAAATTCCAGATGTGAAGCAGCAGCAAAAGTAGCGCGAGAAATTGGAAAGCAGATCTCCCGTACAAATTTAGTCAATGTTCATTACTACGGGAAGGCGTGCCCCAACAATACACCATTGGCAACAGTGAGGAGGGAAATGACTTCTTTCTTCAAGTCTGGTGGTGCAGTTGATAAGGATTTGCCATCAACAGAAGCAACAACTGTCTTGCCAGATAAAAAGTTGAAAGGAGATACAACCATTGGAACCCCCGACAACTTTGTTGAAAATTTCAATATTCGCCTTACTTCCAACGTCAGCCTTGACCAGGCAAAAACCCTGACACAATTCTTAAGAGGGAGAAATATCAGCACCAAAGGTTATGGAGTTGCAGGAGTGGAGGCATTGACATTGCCATATGTAAGGGACCCATGTGAGGGCGGAAAGGTGTATGAAGTGGCATGCAATTTAACCAACCCAAAAGAGGGGAGCGCAGACGACATTATGTCACAGCTACAAAAATGGATCGAGAAACAGAAAGAACATTTATCTACTGAAAAGGACAGTGAGAATGGAACGAAAGAATTCTGTTTTGGTTATTTTGTAGAAGATGCATATCCTGTTGGAACAACAGAGGAGCAATGCATAGAGGTTCTTTTGGGGAAGAAATGTAACGACGAACATGACACGGGTGCTCTCAATAAAGCATTTTGGGAAGAGCATGACAAGGAAATATTTCACAAATTCCAAGAACTGCTGCAATAATTACTTGATGAATACCATAAGTAATGAAATTTGTTACACAACATTCAATTATCCCCACTCAACAATGGATCCGAAAATATTAACTATTCCTTTTTCTGACTGAGCAAATCCCTCAGCGATGAAACACCTTTATTCCACGTTGAGGTAATTTCTGTCGTTGACCCAGCTGCCACATTTAATGAAGAAATATTTTTCTGTTGCAAAGGATGAAATCAAACAGTGTATTGTCAGCAAGACTGATTTCCTCCATCAAGTTACACAATATCATATATCAGAATAGGAATTCTCACCTTGGCTGAATCAGAGATGGGATCAGCACTCTTCTTCCACTCTTTCCATTGTTCCTCTGCATATTCCTGCAATACCCATTTTGTTGTGAGTCGTCGTCGATGTTCCAATTCGCGATGGATTAGTAGAAAGCCTGACCCAGCAACAACGGATCCTACGAGTACAGATGGTATGTGAAGTCCCATATTATTATTATCTCTATGAAACTTTGCTTGTGGGCGTCGTTTTGGGACTCGCGGCAAGTGCTCGGCAAGCAGCAACGGGATGAACCTACGGATTACTTAGGTCTGAAAGAGGCGGGGGCTGATGATTCCAATAACACCAGTTCGATAGTCGGGGGGTTAGTTGCGGTGGCTGTTGCAGCGCAGGGGTGTCGCTCGCTTGCTTTATGTATCTCTAGTGCGTTGGTTGTTGGTTGTGTCTGCTTGCTTGGCCGCTGGCCGCTGGCTTCTGGCTTCTGGCTTCTGCTTGGATTGAATGCACAGCGTCTCTATTGTACAGGTATCCCAATTAATGTGTGACCCTTCATTTACCAACAACAACAACAACACGTTTGGCCTGGCCGTCGTCGCCAATGAGATTCTAACCACCTTTCCGCGCCCGCCGATCCGTTGAGAGCCCAATAGCCTCCCGCCCACTACACCTAAACAATGATTGGTATTGCCGCTCAACACGCCTCACGGGTGGTGCCCCGTGCTGTCACCCAGGTTGCCTCCAGGTCAGTCGCTCTCTTGCGCGACGTCGTTTGAATGGAATCTTGTGTTTGATGACGCCGTTGAGAATGCATCATTTCGCGGGTGTTTCCGCCGCGTGGCGTGGGTACGGGCCTCCTCCCTCGAAAGAGCTTTGGTGTTCATTCTGGGAAAAAATAATGGAGAATTAATTTTGGTGGCGCTGGTATTGCTGTCCAATGGCGGCATTACGACGAATTAGACGCGAGGTGGGCGTCTTTTATCGGGGGGCGTGCTTTCTGGTTCTCCGTCATATGTAGCGTTTGTGGGTTATGTAGGTGGGGAGGCCGATTTATGAATATATCAGGAACGCCGTGCAGGCATGGGAATGTGGTTGATGTTCAATGATGTGTTTTATCGGCTAGTTGGCGGGGCTTACCATGCTCTGTTTGTTTTCATCCACAAATATCTCCTCGTCTCACTTGAATAATGTTTATTGTACATTTCTCATTTCTTTTATCAAATAGGGCTATTATTGCCCGTGGTATGGCTACGGAAAAACAGAGTGAGTCCCTTTCATGAACATCAGCACATGGACTGTCCCCAGTTAATCATCTCTCACCCATACTTTTTTCTGTACCTCCTTTAGTTTGGAACCAGATCCAATCCACGAAAAATATCCAAAAGATTACCTCGTCAATGAAAATGGTTTCCGCCGCCAAACTCAAGGGTGACGAGGGCCGTCGCATGACCGCTATCTCCTTCAATACATGGGCCGAGGAACTCAACGGCCCTCCGAAGTTTGTTGAGGATGCCACCTTCGAGGAGCTTCCCCAGAAGTCTTTGATCGTTTCCCTCTCCTCCGATAAGGGATTGTGTGGTGGTATCAACTCTTTCATTACCCGTAGTGTCAAGACCATGTTGATTTCACTTAAGGATCAGGGAAAGGAGGCGGATATTGCGGTCATTGGAGACAAGGGACGTGGACAACTTGCTCGTCTACTCTCTGATAAGATTAAGTTGAGTTTGACAGAGGTTGAGTCACCAGGTAATTTTACCTTGGCGGGGGCTATTGCAAGCGAACTTATTGCCAATGGATCCGGTGATTATGATGCTGTTGTGCTCGTGTACAATGAATTCAAGAATGCGGCCACCTACCATCAGATGTACAAGGTGATCAAACCGTTCAGTGGAGAGGGTGAGGATGAACCACTCCTCGCTTATGAGTTTGAGCCTGATACCAAATCGGAGGTCTTGACCGACTTGGCGGAATACCTCCTTACATCGCAAATTTACCACTCTCTCATGGACGGCGCTGCTGCCGAACAGGGGTCTCGTATGACTGCCATGGAGAACGCGTCCAAGAATGCTGGAGAGATGATTGATTCATTGACCCTCAAATATAACCGTGCTCGTCAATCCCGTATTACCACCGAGCTTATTGAGATTATTTCTGGAGCTGCTGCCCTTGAGGACTAAAGCTTCCTCTGCCGTGTTGGGAACTGCAGTGATTTATGCAGTATCCGTGGTGGTGATATCAGTAGATAATTATTGTGAAGGCACAGGGAATGAAACTGCATTGCTGTGTTGAGGTTTATTCGC
>JALLBF010000308.1:0-13159 GCA_036939945.1 Thalassiosira sp. AJA248-18
CCATCTCCCGCTCCACTTATCGAACCATCAAGGCAATGGCCTTGACTTCCGTTTCTTCCACCTCCTCCATAATGTTATTCTGCAAACCGGCCGGGTTCTCATGCTTCTTGGATTGGGGCAATGCATACCTATCATAGGAATCCCTTATAGAATCGAAAATATTCTCATCAGCCTGCATCAGTTTTCATTCTCGCTGGACTATCTCAATTAATCAATCGGGGTTGCGAATGGTAGTGGGGGTGGGAGAAGTAAGGAATGCCATGCAATTTTGGGATGATGTTCAATGAAGGAAGATGTTACTATACCATATTCAAATCCACAAATGATAGCAATTCATACCGAAGGACCAACGACCACCACCAAGAAAGCGGTCTGGTAGCTGGTATGTACAGGTGTCTATTATTTGTTGGTCAAAGATTGTTTGGATAAGTCAATTTACAGTGATTGTTGCAGCTTGCAACAACAGTATTGGTAGCTGTAGTTTGTGATTCTAATATTAAGGTACACACAAAGTTTCTTTTTCTGAATCTCCACCTCTCTTATCAGTACCAATTGTCTCGTATCACACGATCAGATGTGGAGCGTATTTGTGACACTTCTCTTGGTATTCCATGCTTACGCCATAGGTTTTCAAGAGCTTGGTAA
This sequence comes from Thalassiosira sp. AJA248-18, assembly GCA_036939945.1. Lineage (NCBI taxonomy): Eukaryota > Bacillariophyta > Thalassiosirophyceae > Thalassiosirales > Thalassiosiraceae > Thalassiosira > Thalassiosira sp. AJA248-18. Next base: position 646 of record JALLBF010000308.1, read on the forward strand.
CGTTCCTCTGAAAAGAAAAGTGGACGGCCTCTCCTAAGGCCAACATCTTCTTCTCCATGTTCGTCAACATATAGACTTGGTGAGTAAGCCGATTTGTTGTTATGCATCAAAAGGATGGTGCACTTTTGAACAAGGAAGAAAATTCCAATCCCTGATCCAACCTTTCTCGCATGTAATGTACACGTGCCAGGAGGGCGATTCTAATAGGCAGAGATACCATTCATGGTGAGAAACCGAAAGGCCAGAAAAAGGATGTTTATGACATAATACACTTACTGTTTTCATTCGCCTAATGGTTCCGGATCGCATAACTGCACCTGTAAGAAGGCATATTGCAGTTTCAAAACCACCATCTTCATCTGCATCATCTGAGCGATTGTCCCGCCCTTTTACCCGGTTGACCATGCTATACAATTCTACAAATGACTTCGGAAGCTTTACCAAACAACTCAAAGGAGCCCCTGCAAAAATAATTCAAGAGCGCATTAGACCTTGACTTAGACCTGTCTCAGAACAAAAGTGAAGAGATGATCTTACCTGGCAAATGGACCGATCCCAAATGGCTCAAATCTTTCATAACACAATTAGCAACATTGTATTCAAACAATTCACCGCGTGCACCTCTCGGGCCTGGACCGACTTGGCTTATTCCCAAGATGCTTGGTTGGTATGGAATTATAGCAGAACGGGAAACATACGAAAACATGCGATCATCGGGGCCTGAGATCTTGCTACCATCAGGTTCATTCAAAGCAGCATTCACATCTGACGCATCGTCAACATCAAAATCCAGCTCTTGTTGCATCATGATCGAAGTAGCGACGCCAAAATCATTCATCCCTGAATCTTCAAAATCAGAATCCACACCATCAAAGTCAACGTCCATATCAACGTTTTCAAGTTCTTCCTCAGACTCTGCTGCTAGTGCCTCGTCAACAATTTCCATCACTTCATCCTCATTTGACACACTAGATGAAAGATCTTCACTTCCTCCTTCAAAGTCTATGTCAGAGTCATCTTCGCCAAAACTCTCCTCTTCGCCTTGTGGAGGACAATGTGCAACCTCCACTGCAGCAGCTGACGTCTCGACATGTATATTCTGGAGGCGGCATGGACTGTTTTCGATAGTTGGAGTGTTTGGAATCCAAGCTTTGGAAGCTTGATCAAAAACCAACCCATTACCTCTGGTGCCGTGGTATGCCTCAAAACCTGCAAGAGAAGTGAGCCATCGTGTTACGAGAGACACCCAGGAACAGTGAGACGTGTCTACTTTGAGAATGTCTGATGGAAGAGGTGCGCCAATGACATCTAGGAGCCGAAGGCCATCCTCTATAGTCATTGTGCTGGAATCTTCTACCATTTTGGATACAGCCTTTTCAGCTTGTGTTTCTTCGGTGAATCCACTTTTTGTGTTACGGCGATGGCGTTGGCGAATCACACTCGATGATGCCCTGAGAAGCAAAACTAATGTTCGACCAAATGGCAGGATGGCATTGCCCACACTTTGAAGAAGTGATGCATCATCTAGGCCCTGGCCGTCTGACTCAGTGGCACAAGAAAGGGTTTTTCTGCAATACGAGAGAAGTTCTTTTATCGCATTGCCTTCCTTCTTCCTCTTGGTGTCATCCCAAAATTGCTCTTCATCAAAGTCATCGCAATCCTCATTAGTATTGCTCCTCATCAAAAACCCACCAGGGGTAGATAGAACTTGCATCAGTCTTCCTACCAGTAAAACTTTTGCTGATTGCAGGAGCTCGCCGCAGCTCACACATGGGTTAGACTTTGCATTTGACAACAGTGATGAAAATACAGCACCAGCCAAGATATTTAAGTCCCAAGCAAGCAGGGGGACATAAAGAAACCCACTTGCCACGGCAGGCCGAAAAGGTTTTTTATGGGAGCTATTTAATCCAATCTTGAAGGGGTCTAATGTGCCCCACTTTTGTTGGAGCTCGACAGATAGACCTCTCTCAACCCGGTAGATACAGAGAGGCTTGGGCGGTAAAACAGGGCGAGGTTGTGAAGTGTCAACGTCATTTTGATCAGGGTCGTGAGGTGATAATCCCGCAATGTCCTGGTTTCCAATGTTTCCACCTTCACTAACTTCTACTTCAGGAGATGACTCCAGATTCATCGCCACACTTGAACTGCAAGAGGTCGTGGGCATAGATCCTGTAATTGTCCACATTGCTGCAGCAACAGCCCTTGCCTCGAGCCTTGGAGCAATAGTATCCTCTTTAGAAACATGGCACATCATGGAAGCAATGATTGAAGTTACCACCCTCCATTCATTTTCTGTAATTGAATTTGATGGATTTACCGTCCAATGTTGGCCATCTAAGATGTCGCTGATCAAGCCCCCAAACACAGGCACTGATTCCCCTTTGGCCTTTTCATCATTAGCGCCTAGTTGCTTTCCCACTTCAAACGTGACCGCATCAAAAAGACTTGCAGTTGCAGTCAATGTTCGCCTCAGCTCTAGCAACATGGGATGGGAATCTTTTCCTTTAGAGGTGTAGTCAGACCACGGATCTGTTGAATTGTACATAACTTCTCCAAACACCACCTCGCGCACACCCCTTCCAGAGGCTTCAGATGCTGCTGCACTGTGACCTACTGCAGCCCAGGAGATCAGTTGCTGACGCATCAGGCGCAAAACACTACCAATCTGAGGATTCTTTTGCATTAGAGGACCCTCTCCTTGATCATCATATTCAAAGTCCCAACAACGCAAAGCTGGGTGCCAAAACTCCCTCTCCCTTCTCCTGTGTGCACTGGCACCATCTGAGGAAAGTTGCATAGCCTGCGAAAGACTTGACCCAAACTGATGAGTTGCCTTATTACACTTGGAGGATGCCTCTGAATAAGAAACCAGGGCCTTCCGCTCCAAAATATTCCGTATTGAAGAGATGTCTGCAGGGGATGTGACCATATTTGTCTTGAGAATTTCAAACCCTTTATCCTCGCACATTGACGCTGATGTGGAAGTTGTCAATGACTGTGCAAGCGTTACAGCAGCATCTGCCTCAACATGGTCCTCAGGGATTAATATATTTGATAGCTGTTTGCACAAGGGGCAAAGGAATTCGCCGTCTTCAATATTGGCAGAGAATCGACCATCATAGGGCTGGTTCCCGGCAGCACGTTGGTGTAGTGAGAGACAGTGAGCCTCGACACATCGTAAATGAGCAGCATGCCCACACTGACGGATGATTGGACGGGTAGGACCCCATCTTGTATTGGTGAAGCAAAGTGAAGATAAGGGGCTCAGAATGACATATCCCTGCCAAGACTGAATGCTGGCCCAGCCGTGGACAATTACATCGGATCCCTTCTGACTTTCTGAATCGATGTGGCGAACCAAAACTCGGCGTGATAGTAATCCAAGCTGAGGAGAAATTTTCGACTGTAAGACTTCGACAAGACTACCTCGAGGCAGAAACGCTACTGGAGCAGATTCCATGGACTCAGTTGATCGAAGCTGGAGAAAATCAAACAAATTTTCAGTATTACCAATTTTTTGCCATAAACTTTGCTCAGTTCACTGGCATCCATGGTTAGATTGGCAGAGGGGAGAAATAACTTACCTGACATCCTTTGTCGCCGACGACCCGGTAAATATTATCCAGGTCAAGATTCTCAGAGTCCCCAGCTTCACGAAGAGTTGATTTCGATGCGAGTTGTGCCACTCTCGACCTCTGAACATGTCCCAAGTGCCCCATTGGCCCATTGTCTCCATCAGCGTCATCGCATTTGCAAATGATACACAGGTTTTCTTCATTGTCGTCAACTAATTTCTTCTCTGAATCGTCATTGAACTGAGATGAAATGCTTGCAGCGAAGGAACTCTGTAACTTTTTCATTTTCGCCAAGGCCCGCGCCTTTGCTGCCTTTTGGGCCTCTTTGCTTTTTTCGCTTGCGGCACTGATACTGTTGGCGTCTACTGATGACTCCGCTTCCTTCCCAGGCCATAATTCTGGCAGGTTGGCAAGCATTTCTTTGGCTTGATTGCGTATTTCCGGACGAATCATGGATGCCTCGTCTGACGACATGGAATCTACTGGAACGCCTGATGTTGCACTTTGGCACGCAGCAGATACGTTTTCAGCTCCTCCCACGAGGGCGCTCACAAAGCGAAGGAGCCATTTCAAACCATCTGCTGAAAGCACACGTGCACCGCCATGATCGTCATTGGCAGATTTTTGGCTTACGCCAGTACTCTTTGCATTGTCTCTGTGCTCGTAAAGTGCAATGAGCAATCCTAGAACAGAGCCACGATTATCACCACTGCCCAACGAAGACAATGGGCCATCTGGTGCACACTTCAACGCCCACACGTTTAGCAAGCTGTTGGGCACAGAAACCAGCTGCTCAAGATACGAGTTGATGCTAATGCTCGATGACAGGTCCTTTTGCTCGTGATCTAAGAAGAGCAATTTTTCGTGAAGCCTGCTACACTCTTCAAGAGTATGGACCTGTAATGTTAGAAGATGCAGCACTTCGAGGAACGATTTGGAGGATGCAGCAACAGTTTCGGGCGAGAAGAGGGGGGGTGCATTTTTCGGTGAAGACGCAGAGATGGAGCTTCGATTCGAAATGGACGACACAGTTCTCCTGTATGCATCGGCCCTCTTGGCGCCAACCGCAAACCCTGGATTTGCCACAGCAACGTCTCCAGAACCATCTATGGTTATAGTTATGTCCTCTGGCTCTGGCTTACTATGCGGAAGCCAGCTCCCATTGAACAAAACATACATGAGATACCGTCGAATTGCTGCATACATGGATGGCAAATGTAGCAACAGGCGGGATGCCACAAATCGAGGATGGGCTTGGGGTGGCTTGGCCACAAGAGGAAGGACCATGATGGATGACGTTCCCTTCGATGATGCCCCGAGCTTTTGTCTCCGCAATCGAGCTATGTTGTCCATTGCATGCTGATGTTCCGTTTTCCTCAGATGGTAAAAGGAAGGATCATATTCATGGCTGCCTTCGGGCTTGAGCTCAAATGTCGGAGGTCCTGATGTTGCACGCGAGCCTTGATTCCTCTGTTGCCCAATACTCTGCAGGACTTCCGTGAAAATAGCTCGGAACGAAGAAGCTCCCCCGCTGGATCCAGCCGCCCCAGCGTCGCTCTCATCTCGACGGGATACAGCCGCCGATGCCGCACTCATGGCTTCACTGTGAGACCTTGGCTCGACTGCAAGTGCATGCAGGAGCTCACGCCGCAGGTTACGACGCAACACTGAGTTGTCAGTTAGAGACGTTGGAGGAGGTCCTGGAAGGTCGGACACAATAACACAAAGTGTTGTAAAGAACGATTCCGCAAGCAATTCTGCGTGCTCCGGCTCCTGCATCCTCGGCGGCTTGACCCAGCCCACCCTACCAAAACTATTGCGACGATCCGGATCGCAGAGGTACCCATCCATCGAAAAACGGTTCGTGAGCAAAGCAAACACGCGCCTGGCGCCCAATCCGACATTGAAGCCAGATGCTGACATCTGGACCATGGTCAAATCGAGATCCCTCAGCGATCGGCACAGGGGCACACTCCCATAATTCAACGCCATCCCAGCGGTGGAACCTCCATTCTTCGCCCACATGTGATGATCAATTTGCTGTGCCGCAGCGATGCATCGTAGCGGATGATCGCAAAGACTGTGCACAACTTTGGTCGATGCCAATAGCGCTGATAGCATGCGAGACCGCGATTTGCGGAGTTGCGCCTCTGGCGCCGAGCATTCGGGTCCAGACGACCAAACGACTCGAAAGTTGGAAGACTTATGAGTTGACCTGACTAGGGCACTCATTGAATCTTGTTTGAAGACGGCCTCCGACGAGGGATCCGAAGCAAAGTCATCATCATCGTCCAACAGGGGCAGTCGCCACCAGGTATCGGGTGACTCCAGCCTTTCTTCTGCGGGCGCCACAGCGGAGCAAAAACAGAGTATACTTCGAGCCAAGGCCCTGTGAAGCGGCAAGTGAAACGAGAAGCAATCGCCCGCGAGGGGGGAGTGGGGTACCTTCAGCCAATCACCCATCACGGGACCATGGCTACTGAAGCTTCCGTGGGTCTGAGCGCTCTGATTCAGCTTAGTCCGTTCGTGCAACAATGCAGCCTCGAGCAGGGCCAGTTTGGCCTCAGGCAAATTCTTCACTCCCTTCTCGCAGGCCACATCACATGACTCAGCAACGGTCACACCTGTAGCTGCCACAATTTGGTTTACTGCCGTTTCGTCCAATTGCATCTTCGCGATATGAAGAGTGGATCGTTGCAATGCCTCCAGTTCCCCCGACTCCCTCGACGCAAGTCGAGATAGACCTGTTTCCAGCAGTCCTTCACGATAGAGCCACATCTTAATTTCACGGAAGAATGACACAAATAAATTCCCCATGGCTTCTCGATTCGTCACACTCGTGCTGCTCGTGGATAGAAGAGACTGATTCGTGACACTCGAAAACGGACTATCCGACAGAGCATCCCCCGTGCTTGACAGATTCAAACTCAATCCATACGCGCCCAGCCACCGTTCATCCTCAAACTCAACATGACCACCACTAATCCTACGCTTCTGTAAATCAATGCCCTGGCCAAGTCGTAACAGTCTCGCCCAAACTGCTGGGAAATCGAGCGCGTTGGGAATATTGTACGTTGCCAAACTGTTGTTCGAAATGATGACTGGAGAAGTAAACGATGGTGATGGCGTTACCGAATCGTTCATTGCATCTCCTGCTCCTGCGTTGGTATTGGTAGGCGACGCACTTGGAGTATTAGAGTTACTCGAAGACGACGAACTAGTACGACTCGATCGTAACAACTTGACTGCCGTCCCCGGCGTTTCGTAAATGTACTCCAAATCACGTAGTAAGTGCGGCAATCGCTTGTGTTTCATGCACCGAGAATCAATAAATTTATCATCCGGTGCTCCCGGAAGTCTCGTGCTAAGCGGATGTTCCGTGCCGAATTGATATACCAATGCGGGGGGCATGGTAGAGCGGACTGTGGTGGCGGATCCCGTCGACCTTGTCCTATCATTATTTGTGGCTGCTGCTGCTGCTGCTGTTGCTGCATCCTGACCTCCATTATTACTTGATTCATTCACATTGTTCTCGACAACCGCCGACACTTCCTTCGTGGCACCCAATATATTCGAATGAATACTCCTCACGACCGAGTGTGCAATGGGCATTGCCGAAATAATGCCCCTCAAATCGTCGTCGTCGCCGTCCCCCTCATTCTCCCCTCCTCCAGACTTGCGATCCTCGCGACAAAGCAACGCCTTGGTGGCATCCAAATTCCCCAACGCCTTGACCAAACTCCCTGTAGTAAATAACTGTACCGTGAACCCCAACAGCGTATCCGATTCGGTACCGATCCCCGCACAAAACAATGTCGATGTCGGTCGATAAACAACCGCACCCAAGCTCGCGGCAAATCGAGACTTGAATCTCGAATCGGTCAACAAGCTCAAGAACAGCCGATGCAAATTGCTACGTAGCTGTTTGGGCGAATACGGGTCCAACAGTAACAAAAGCAACACTGGCGAAGATGGGGCGATGAAGGAACTGCGCGAGGCAATACGCTTGGAATGTTCAATGGTGGTTAATCCCGTGGAGGATAGTTTTTGGCTCAGGTAATGGCTTTCGATGGAGCCGTGTTCGTCCACGTGGGATGTACCGCTGACCATATTCAACCCCGCCATTTTGTGGGGGAAGAGTGAGCTTCGAAGGTTTTCCCCCTCTTCGTGTTTGCGTAGGTCAGTGTCGAGGACGAACAGTCTTGGCTGCAGATACACCGAAGTGGTGTTATTGGCGGTGGTGGTGGTGTTTGCACCAGCATGTTGTGATGCCGCCAATTTTCTCAACAGGGGATGAGTAAATGATTTCTCAGCATGAGTATCCGTAGTCTTGGAGAGATGAGAGGCGGGCAACATTCCCCAAAGAGCATGTGGCGATTTGCGAAGACGCGTATCGGGGAGGCTGTAGGGTACATTGGCGTAGAAATTGGGATCGGCGCCTATAAACAGAAAAAGAAATCAGAATATGGAGGAAGGAATGTGCAAGAGTATAAAATGAGTGAAATTTACGATCGTGTGCATTTTTCTCGTGCATCAAAAAAAAGAAGCTAGCTGCAGAACATCATGATCAATATGTACTCACCAGTCTCACTAACAAACCTATCCGACTGTCCCAACAACATACCCTGTCGGAACAGCTCCCGTCCCTCCTCACGTGTCAGATACGAACTTTCCAAATGGGGAGGGAAGGCATCCAACCTTTTTCTCCATGCTGGGATACTGCTACCATCATCATTGGTGGTGGTGCTGCTCCACCAATCATCACTGGTACCACTCCAGCATGGAATCATTCGTGGAGCGGACCATACCGCCACACCCCTGCTCATTCCGGCAATACTTCTTCTTCCACCCAAAGATGATGATTTATCTTCACCACCACCACCATCATCATCATCATGACACAACACATCCTCCCCCTCCGTAACATCCACCAAAGCCTGCACCACAATCGCCCCCACCGCCGGATGAACACCAATCAAACTCGCCAACCATTCCAACAATACCTTCCCACGTTCCTCACTCTCCATTCTCGCGGAAGTCATGACACTGCAATGCAATCCCGCACTGGAACGCAGTCGAGAAAAACCGATACCGGCACCATTGAGTGTTTCGTAGGAACGGACGAGGACCTGGCCATCAGCGTCGACTTTGCGGGTTAGTTCTTGGGCGGCGTGGACGCGTGGGACTAGGGGTGCGGAGGGGTCGACTTCGGTGGTGTATTGTAGGGTGTTGGGGGGTGGATGGGTGGCGGTGCTGCTGCTGCTGTCGGTGGTGGGGGGGTTGTTGTTGTTGTCGTTGTTGTTGTTGTTGTTGTCATTGTTGTTGTTGTTGGCGTTATTGTTCGTGACAGCTGCAGCAGCAGCAGCAGCGGCAATAGTGGCAGTGGCAGCAGGGACGTTGGTAGGGCTACCACCCCGGCTCCTCGTAGGACTACGATTCCACGTAGGAGAGGACGCTCCACTACTACGAAAACGACGTTGTTGTCGTGGTGAAATGTCCATATCCTCAGGACGGCTGCGCAATGATGCCGCCCTGGCGGCCGTACCTCCCGCCGCTGCGGCTGCGGCACTGAGCTCCCCCCCCATACTATTATTGGAACCACCACCAGTAGTAGCACCAAATCCACCACCACCACCACCATGATTATTATTATTCTCATCATCATTCAAACCACTCATCTCCTCACCCCCCACTCCCATACCACCCACCATACCCACACTCCCCACCCCACCCACGGGGACTGGAATTGGTTCGGGACTTTTGGCATGCAGTGCCTTAATCACCTCCTCGAACGTGTGTACGTCATCGTTATGCAATCTGAGGAATAAACTGCAATTGGATGGTAATTCTGTGGCGTAGTGTTCCGTGTGTGAATCGAGGAGGTTGCGTGGATGGACCCATAGGTCTTCCTTGTCCAATGTTGCTGCTGTTGTTGCTGATGATGATGATGTTGTGGTAGTTCCAGTTCCAACTTTTCCATCATCATTCAATGATTTCAACAACTTACCCGCCAACACGGCCCCCCTCCGATAATACTCCTCATCCTCCCCAGTCCCATTCCACAAACGACAAATTTCATCCGCCCACTTGAGACGCCATTGACTGACATCGGCGCCAATGGCCGATCCTTCCGCGGAGACGAGGATGGATTGGATTGTGGCACCGATGATGGTGGCGAGGGCTGCGGCGAGACGGGGTGGTAGGGGCTGTGGTTCGGTGGTGGTATTGTTATTATTGTTGGTGGTGGTGGTGGTGGTGGGTGTTCCATTGGCATGACGCTCATGCTCCAATCGTGTACGTTGGGCTGATCGTACGGCTTCGAATTCATCTTCCCCCTCTTGCTTATTATTTCCTCCACCACCACCAATGACACCTCCACCACCACCACCACCATTCTTTGTTTCCTCCCCCTCAACACCACCACCACCCTCACCACCCTCATTACTATTCACTCCTCTAACAGCCCCCGGAGGACAATGCCGTCCACACATCCCCTCCACCCTCCACGCTTCCAAATCACCACAATCGCAACACCCCCCGGGAGTCGTCCTATGGAAGAAAACCTCGTGTCCCTCGTGATCGCTCTCGCGGAAACACGATTCGCAGAGGACGCAGGTGGCGTCGGTCTGGCAGGTACGGCAGTTCCATGCAATGTCTCCGCGGCGGAAGACGTAGCCGCAGGGTCCTCCGGTGTAGTAGGATGCGCTGTTGCTGTTGCTGTTGCTGCGGTNGTAGCCGCAGGGTCCTCCGGTGTAGTAGGATGCGCTGTTGCTGTTGCTGTTGCTGCGGTGAAAGTTGTTGGCAGTAGCAGTACCACCTCCAGCACCAATAGGATGATTGCAACCACCACCATGATTGGGGTGCAACAAAATGTCTTCCCCCCTCTGACCTTTATAAAGAGCCATGAACAATCCCTTCAAAGTTGGAAGAGGCATTAGTAACGCGTCATCCAATGGTGTATCACGTACTTTGGTGTGGTTGGTGGGTGTCCGTCCCGTGGTGGTTTCTTCGGTGGTCCATGCGGAGAGGATGGCTTGTTGGAGTAGTAGTTTGGTGGCCTTGTTGTTGTCGTTATTATCACCATTCGTACCACTACCACCACCCTCATTCTCATCATTCTCCAAGAGCTGCTCAAACCTCCCATCCATATATTCCAAAATCATGGATTCCGCCCACTCCACGGAATGTTTGGCGGGGATGGCGGTTAGGGGATTGACGAGGGCGGAGTTGGCTAGGTGGGAGAGGGAGGGGAGGCGATGGCCTGGTAATTGTTTGTTGTTGTTGTTGGTGGTGCTATTGGTGGTGGTGGCATTGGCATTGGTGGCATATTGGACAGCAAATTTTCGTAACGTGACATCGGCCATGAGAGCTTGACGGATAATCACTTCGGGTCCTCCACCCCCACTATTAGTATTATCAAACGAAGAGCCACTGCTAGTGTCCACGCTTAATATCCCCCGGCTCTTATTAAGTTTGGGTGATGCCCGTGCCGATGATGATGCTGCTGCTGTTGCTCCCAACTTTGGTGAACTCTTGCCACTATTACTATTACCAGCGGTGGCAGTGGCGGTGGTGGTTCCGGGAGTGTTGCAATATTTGGATAGATGAACCACTCCCTCCTCCTCACCATCACCTGCTGTAACCGCATGCTGTTTGCTCACCAACAAAGCAGGCTTATATTCAATCCCCCCCGGGACAAAATTGCAATATGCCGGTAGGGGATAACTTCCCCCACTGTCATTTTTGTCATTTATCATGATGGCATTATTATTGGTAGTATCTCCCCTACTGCTGCCAACGCCGCTGCTGCTGCTGACGCCGCCACCATTGCTTGTTGATCCCTTTAGCATGATGGGAGGTTCTGAATGACCAGTAGTGTGGAAGGAACGATTTGCGATAATGTTGGAGGAGGATGGATGTAGTAGTTGTTGGGCTGATGTTGGACTGATACGTGGTGAGGAGGAGGCATCATCGCCACTGTTGCCGATGTGGCCTACAACACCACCACCACCTCCAACGCCACCGCCGGCAGCATGGAGTGCAGCAGCACGTGCCGCTGCAATGGCGGGTAGGGAGGGATTGTCATTCGGTTGTTGCTGTTGTTGATTGTTCGACATGATGTTGGCTGATAATATATTATATGGCCACGCACTACTACTTCTACCAATCTCTAAAGGCACTGCATGCCGCCCACTGATTCTATTCTATTCAGGTATGCAGGACGATTATCTGCTGATCTCCTCTTTCCCTTTCACTTTGCAACATCGTCAGTCTGATTGGCTCTAGGTATTGGCTCCATTTCTAGTGTAAATTGGTCATTGTGCTTGTGCCCGTCGGCGTCGTTGGTCTTAGTTGGTGTTGGTGTCGTGGTGGCTGGTCCGTCCTGCGCCCCTTTATTTTGTGGTGTGACATTGTGAGAAAAAGGGAGTAATAATGTGAGTGGAGTTGTACTCAATGGAATAGTATGTATTCTACATGCGGAAAAAGTTACGGAGGAGTTGATGCGTTGGAGAAGTCCTCCGACACCCTAGATTAGTTTTATCAAATGATTTATGTTCTAAATGCGGCCTCACTCATCAACTAACCAAGCGCCCCATGGCTGGGCATCCTACACCTCTATCTAGAGAGAGCAAACTTACTGTGGCAAGTGGATAGGTACTATGATCAAAAGGTTTTGGGTTTTGGGAACATGCTGTAGTGATTGAGTTATCCCCTTGTTATGTTCTGCAAGAAATTGCTTACTTTACTTTTGGGGGTGTTTGACACCAATCGGAAACCTACGCCAGCACACAAGATTGGCAAAAAATCAATTCTAGAGTCAATTTCAATAATGGAGGCAGCTAACAAGTTCCAGACACTGAGCAGTCAATTTTCAATCTCCCGGCTCCAGATTGATTTTTACATGTAGCCCTTGTTGCCAAGATTTTGCGTTCAGT
>JALLBF010000309.1:0-13239 GCA_036939945.1 Thalassiosira sp. AJA248-18
TGCAATATCTTCTGATCAATTTAGTCTCAAGTGAGATCTCGCTTGAGACGAGAGGTCGATCCCACGGAACTCGGCGGTGTAAGCTGTTGAAGTGTGACCAGCAGTGTGATGGCCCGTGTAGTACCTCCATCACACGCCGACAAGCTTGCGCCTGACTATTTTTACCTTACACATACTGACGTGAATAATTATGGTGGGAGAGTTGCTAGCTATCGCTAGCTATGCTAAAAATTGTCAGAACAGAGCTTCTGCTAGAAAATGCTGTTCTTGCGATTTTTTTGTTCTCTACTACGTACGGTACAGTTGGCGTTCTTAGCCGAGTTTTGGCGACATAGACATAACTCGCGACAATGGTACTGATACTGTATGTAAAAAAATAGTCCGACCGTTTGTCGGGCGATTGTAAAAATATGTGCTACATACGAACAGCGATGTGGTGATCTAGAGAGCGTTACACATACCCATATTTTTACGATAGTTCGACAAATAATGTTGTCGGACTATTTTTTGGCGGGAACCGTTGGCGTATGTAGAGTCTGTACCTTTGTCAGACTATTGTAGGTTATGTACACATACACACAAGATCAATTGGTGTACTGTGGTATACTGTATTTGATTTTTGTCTCATGGCATTACTAAAAGTTTCATACTTGGCATCAATTCTCGTAAACCATTTGATTGAAATATTGCTGTTAACATTTATGAAGTCGCCATCTCGTGTGTCGAGGAGGGTTTCTTGGATGAAGTCGAAGAGGCCCGTTTTGTTAGAGATGTTGGTGTTGATGTTGTTGTTGCTAGTGCGCTGCTGCTGCCCGGTGGCGGTCATCCCCAAACCCGCCACACGACCTCGCTATTACCCGCTGTTGTAAAGAATGCACAGCCACAGCATGATGTGGCGATGAGATAGAAGCCCTGGCAACCTGTTAGTTGAACTGTGGCAGATAAACCCAGAAAATTTCGCTAAAAAAAGCAAACCAGCGTCCGCAGTTTATTACATACCTCATGTAGATATATCGCCAAACCAAACCAGAGCCCGCGGCGCGTTTCACTGCTTTCGCTGTGTTTTGATATCGCCACCATGGTGGCCGCCATACTATTGGATGGAGCCTTCCCAGTGTTAATCATGCTATATCTAGTGATCACAGTACCTGATATTTATAACGATTTGCATTATAAAATGTTGTCTATATTTGTGAATTTTACACCATTCAAAATAACATGCAAAACTTTGATTTGCTTGTACTGCTTCCCCTGTTGCTTTGCATCTCCCACCATGGAAAAAATGAAATCTACGTGAAATTCTGGTCTATATAGGGTCTTCCCTACCTTCATTATCCTCATATTGCAAGATTTAATTTTTCACTCACATCGATTCTATTAGGTGCGTCATCGTGATAAAACCAGCAAAAGCGCGGCGCGGTCGCTTTTTTTTTTTAGTTACTGGCTATAGTGCTATTGCTATCAAGTGCGAGCACTGGACCTTGGCTCTTCTTTCACGAGCAATGCAACCGTTGAAAACAATGAAACTACTACTCCCGAGACCAAAAAACAGAAGGCTACGTTGGAGTGTGCCAAAAACTGAAACGGTTTAGTAAGACTAAACCCCAACCTCCTGTTCTCAAATCAGCAATTGGCTTGCTCAGCCAAAATCCTAAAACGTCTGCACGCTAAATGTGTATTAACACTCTTTTCTTTAATGATAATGAATTGAGATTAAGAGACATTTATATTTTGTTGCCATAGTCTTCTACAATATTAGCCACTACTCCACTACTAAGCTAAGCAATGGGTGTAAGTGTCAAATAATAGTCAAATATAAGAATAGCCAAATAATAGTCAAATAATAGACCCCAAACCCCAAGATCGACGAACACTTTTATCCTCCACGAGTTGATTGTTGTGATGGTGAGTGCATCGTGGCACCCAGTTTGAAATTCGCCCTCCTCTAACAGCCCGCTTGGCAAATTTCTACCATCGAATATTGATATTGATCGGGGCATTGGGTGTATGGGTCAAATAAATGATCCCAAAATCCACTACCGGCGAATATTGTGAGTCCTCCACAGGTTGATTGTTGTGATGGTAAGTGCATCGTGGCATCCAACTTTCATCTCCAGCAATTCACCATCCTTTCCAAGCCTGCTCGGCCAATCTTCACCATCAAATATTGATATTGGGTGTATGGGTCAAATAATTGATCCCAAACCCCACCATCGGCGAATTTTGTTAGTCCTCCATAGGTTGATTGTTGTGGTGGATGTTTTTGAAATCTTACCATCCCCTTGGATGATGGCGGACCCTCAGAGTCAACCTGGTGGAGGTACGATGGGGTACGCCATTGAGGTGGGAAAACGGCATACCAGAGGCCAAACCCACCCCATTTATTGCAGTAGCGGCATTCCCCGTCACTGGCAGATATATACGAACGGGTATTAAACATTTGGTGGTGGTCATTAGGTTGACCGAGAGTACAAGAATAGGTGAAGAATCACCCATTTCAATTACCATCATCATAGGCCGGGTGTTGCCGGCCACGCGAGCCGCCGGTAATCCACCAGGACCCAGAAAATGGTCAAGCTGTGCTGGAGGATGAGATGGGAGGGATTAATAGGAGGTCAGAGCTTCAGCTTCAGCCATATGGGGTTTATCCCATTCATCATACAACGTACATGTAGTCTCCCTCCTGTACCCTCAACTAGATTGCACATCAAAAGCATTGATGTATAACCAAAAGGAGGCAGGCCCATTTGTTTGAAGTATATAATGGTTGGGACGGCCGCCGAGGGCTTTGGAAGCAGCCGCGAGGAAGAGGGGCGAAGGCAACATGACACAAGGTTATTTCTGGCGTGCTCTCAACCGGCGTTGTCGGTTGAGAACTGCGGCGATGGGAACGTGTAGACCGGGGCATCACCTGAGGCTTTTGGTTTTGGATGTGTGCTTGTGAACACTATGACGAAGCTCTATGCAAAAAGCCTCAGGCGATGACCAACTGCCTCCCCTTCAAATTTATTGTCCTAGTGCAAGGAGTTGGTGTATTGATGATGATGAAAATCAATTCGTCTTGGTGGCGTCGCGATGAGTTTTTGGATGGCCGTTTTGGTAAAAATGGCGGGAAATAATATTCTGATTCGAACAGCCAACTTGAAGGGACTGTTTGTACTAAGTCTACGGTAGGAATTAATTTCTACATCACGAAATGGAGTATCTGTTGTGGCAGACTTTGACCTAAGATACTCCGAAACCAGGCGCTGCTCGTGCCTGAAATCTCATGTAAGGTATCTAGGTAGTATGTAAGTTGCTGTCTTTGTACCTACTGATGTGTCTATCTTCAGCTGATCTTCAGCCAGGTAGAGATATCATATTATGTCTTCAAGCAGATCTGCTGGCGAGGTCTACATCATAGAGATATAGTGCTCTCTATCTCTCTAGAGAGAGGCCAATTACTTGAACCCTAATACATAGGTACCTATCTGTGTATCTTTTGATAGGTGAAGTTATTTGTCTCCTACCAATACCAAGATGAGTGTCTACTCTAAACAGTAAGCTAGCCAAGAGGAGAGGATGGACGGCTTCCGCCGAATAATGAAACAGATATCTTAAAAATCTGTGTCCGCACAGGAGAAACCTGCCCTGGCGTGGCTGGAGGCGAAGGGCAGGGTCAGTATGGGTAGTACTAGACCTCTTCTGCTTCTTCTGGTTCATGTAAGGTGGGAGGTGGGGGGCTTTGTGCTGAGTAGCCCATGGAGGAACCATCCTTTGCATTTGGACTTTATGGTGGGGGTGCTGTCCAGGATTGGTCATAGAACTTGTTGGGTTCAGGTTTGTGTTCCCGCCAATACTTGGTGGCTCAGGGTATGATGCCGAGAGGACATGGGTACCCACGAGAGGTGTGAGCGTGTCGCGTGTCTCGCCTGAGACGTACGGAATGTAAATGTAAGTGTACTCAGGCAATGCTTGGCCTGTTGTAGCCAAAAAGGAAGTTGTTGAACTTTGGACCCCATCTACCATGGGGGTCTTTGTCGGTGAGTAACTAGTGAACTTGAACAGAGCAGGGGCATTGCTATTGCTATTGCGCACTTAGACTTAGCCTTCTTAGCAAAGTCCAATACGATTAGAGGCATCCCAACTGACCAAAACTACTACCCCGCGTACGACACCACTATCTCTGGACCATGTCCTTACCAGTTGAGGGGCGTTCCCTATCAGTCTTCAGCGGGTTGCAAGTTAAAATGGGGCATCCTCAATAGTACACCTGCAGTTCTTTTGTTATGTGATATACTAGCTATACGCATTCACCTACAAACTCAGTCTTCACAGCTTCATTGTTTTCTACTTGTGCTTGTGAGCGAAGCAATTGATGCTTCTGTGTTTCGTCACCGGATTGGTTTAGTAGTCTAGTGTGTAAGGGAATAGCCAACGTGTAAAGCTGTGGTGGAAGTTCCTTCTTAACGAGTTATTGTCATCGGCTAGTCATCCATGTGTTGTCCACTTCCTGATGGTATATGCATGTACAGGTTTGTGCCTTGTGTCCATGTGCCCATGCCCATGTATCGTGCCCACACCCACACTATTGAGAGTGAGAATGTATACTACTGTGTCAATAATGCAACCCTTTCCTTCATCATTTGCAAGCACCTTCAGAATTCTAGATTGATCTGCTCCTGTCTCTCGAGTTCATTTATTGCTCAACATGTCTGTGCCGGCCTGCTACCTGCTACACATTTGTATAAGAGACGGCGCCGCCTGGCGACATCTGACGAGATACTCTTCAACTTGTTGCGGGGACGAATTGGCCTGGAACACACTTTGGGTTTTGTAACAATTTGCAACACTGATCTTCATTTTAAGTTTTCTGGTTCTTCTTCGTTTCTTTTGCTTTTGTATTTTCAAACCGTGAAGAGAGAGGGGGGGTGAGGGTGAGGTATAATGATACTATAGTACAGTTAACCTCAGTTTCCGTACATGATCTATTTTGCACAGGTTTTTCTGGTCACAGAGGAAACCTAGCAAACAGTAGAACACACTGAATATTAGCTCACTATATTTAGGTTTATACTGTGTGCTCTCATTAGTGTGGAGTTGGCCGGCATCAAACACGCAAGATGTCGTCTACTATCTCTCCTCACAGAGCTCACAATGTCACAAGGGCAAGGGTGGTGTCGGATCCTCGGTAATAGATCACCGAAAACCGCCATGCCACTCCGATGTCAGTGATTTGCCCTTTCAGATGCAACATGGGAGTGAAAGCACGTACGTTGGAGAACCGAATCCCGGGAGCTTGTGGATCGTGTCAAACCTCTTTCAGAGGGGGGGGGGACAGTTCGAAAATCGCAAATCAGCAATGGGTCCCGCTGCACCTTATACCTATACCAAAGATGGTCTGGATGTAATTGATCAATATGGCATCATTATTGTGGTGGTTGGAAAGATTACTACTTGACAATCTTACCAAAATAATCATAAATCATGGAAAAACATGGGGAGTAGGTATGGTATCATACAACAGAAGGTGCAGACTCGTGCAGAGTGAAGTTGAGGGGAGAGCCTCTCTGGTTGGCGCGTCATATCAATAATAATTCCTATGTAAGCCCATTTTGGCGGGAATCTTGATGTTCCTTCTGCCTGAGAACTCTCTACGATAGAGAAGCAAGTCTCGGCGCAAGTTGGCGCTCTGAGTTGGCGGTGCATCATGATCGGCATGAATCAGCGAATCAGCTTGATTGAATCAGCCTGCGAATCAGCCGAATCCCTCCCGGCTGAATGAATCTAGTGCTATCTATCAATTCATTCTGACACACCAATGTCTCCTCTGCCATTTTGCTCCATTGGCAACACTCTCACCAACCCACATTTCTTCGGTCCGCATCCACAACCAACATTTTTTTATCGTGGCGTACCATTCCAACTCAGTTACAGCGCACCGAGTTAGCCAGAGTCTAAACTTCATCATGAATAGTCTTCCAAGTATCTTCCTAACCATCATGGCCATCGCGGCGCTAGTCGTCTCTGCAGATGCAGATGCAGCCGTCAGTCGACGTGCAACCCCCGCATGGAACTCCCCATCCGGACGCAAGTTTGGCATCAAACGGAAGACTTGGAGCAAGCAAACCTTTGTGGTCGAGCAGAAAGCAACTCCCACCGATAACTTGCTTGAATTTGTCCACCAAGATGATGGATCTCCTTCCTCGACTGAGTCGTCTCCAAAAGTTGTGCCTGCAAGTGCAAGAGCGGCAGCTGTAGCATGTGTGACAGCGGCTGCCATTGGAGGTGCAAGGCACGCCATTGAAATGATAGTCGATTAAGAGAAGCAGAGAAACTTCAGAGACTGTGTAATAATGTTTGTAAAGAAGTAGGATAAATAGAATTGAGTAAGAATGTTGAACGAAAAATTACCTTTCATTCCGTTGTCTTTCTCTTCTCATTAACTTAGTATGACATAACTTACCAGAGAGTCAAGCTTGGCTTAGTTCTCAAACACATGTTATGCCTTCGAGGCCCCTCTCCCCTCAAAGATTTCTTCAACTACTAAAAGTTTTGTTGTCAACTGCGCTCGTGCAAGAGCATAAAGATAGCTCGATGAAGAAACGGGATGAAACTAATAAACTAGATAGGTTTGAAGTCAACTGATACGTGCCTGCTCATTTAGAATTCCTGTCCTCGTATTCTATTCACTTGAGCCTTGATAGCATTGTATATTTCTCGACATAAGTTGTGAATCGCACTCTTTATTTCCATTACAAAGCCCATCCCACACGTCCTCTTCTTGCCTCTTGAGCCAATCATAGCGACGACTGGTGATAGTTTTACCCATCTTGAAAACTATCAAAGCAACCTGATCTCGTATTGCTGCATTTCCGTGTCCCATCCATTCTAACTGTTGCGTACGAATCTAAGGGTGAATCATAGCGGGCGTCTGCAATATCTCCGCGCCCGCCAGCTTTCAATATATTATCTTTCGACCACACTCAAATTCGATATCCTTTCAACGATTGATTAGTCAGCGCGCCAAAAAGGTTAAGTAGTGACATTATTCAAGTGGAAGTGAAAGGTAGGTTGCGTCGCCATCCATCCTTGCAACTCGCACAGGGTGCGATTCGAGCACGAGGTCAGCATCTTCAATCTGTCCAATCCTGTTGATATTTAGTGACAAAACATCGAATTTGGTCACACTGGGTTGTTCTGTCAGGATCTGTCCAAATCTTGACTGATGGCCGATTTTGATGAGAGAATGGTGTGCTGTTGGCATAAATCAGCTTCAAGCACAACATTCTGAAATTTACGAACGGAATGATGTTAAAACTGGCCACCTTCGTGGTAGCGGCACTTCCGCCTGTAGAATCGGAGGATTTCTTCATCGATTGGTCAACATCATTGTGTGTGAAATCATGTCTTGGAGATCCACCTTGTGCCGGTAGAACGAACTATTCCTGGGAACCTCTGTTCCCTTCCCTCAAAGATTGCTGCATGCAAGGCTTGTCTTGGAAAGAAAACGAGTGCTTGGATGGAAGAAATGCAGGCGAAGGAGGATCTTTCTTCGTTGATTGGTCGAGTCATCTCTGCGTTCAAGAGTGTTTGGGCAATGATCCTTGTGCGAACAGAGTCAGGTCTCAGTGGGAAAAAACTTATTCTTCCCTCGAACAGTGTTGGCGTGGCTCTCTCGTGGGTGCCGAGTGACCAGTGTTTGCGACTCGATGCGCCATCGAAGAAGCCTGAACCCTCCCATGCACCTACGGTCAATGGCCCAACTCCAAGCCCCTCGATCGATCCAACAACCACTCTGGGAAAAATGACT
The DNA here is from genome assembly GCA_036939945.1 of Thalassiosira sp. AJA248-18. Lineage (NCBI taxonomy): Eukaryota > Bacillariophyta > Thalassiosirophyceae > Thalassiosirales > Thalassiosiraceae > Thalassiosira > Thalassiosira sp. AJA248-18. Next base: position 7,793 of record JALLBF010000309.1, read on the forward strand.
CCTGCACCCGATCGTGTTGATTACACTAAGAAGCCAAACATCTTTGGTAAGCCAAATTCTAGACCGGTTACTCCTGAACCTTCCCCAGAACCTTCGACAGATGAGCCATCAGCAGATGAAGTAACCACGAAGCCCATTAATTCCATTAGCTCCCCAACTCCGAGCGCTACACCATCCCAGCCGGCGACGTCCCAATCGCCCTCGAAACCAGAATCTCCCATCAAGCCAGAATCGCCAGTCGAGCTCAAAAAATATTGGTATCCTTATCTTTGGGCCGAACGTTGTGTCTACGGCCCCGGATATCCTTGGATGCAACTCAAATGGAATTTCTCCAAGTATTTGTTCAAAAATAAGGAGGAGTGCTGTGATGAGTACGAATGTGTTACCACTTATACACCATCCGTGTCACCGTCTTTATCCCCGACCGACAAACGCTACTGGTACCCAGATCTTTACAATGCGGGTGGACCCTGTGTCTTTGGTCGGCCATATGAGTGGATGACTCTTCCGTGGAATAGCAACTATATTTTCGAAAGGGAAGATGCTTGCTGTGCAAAGCACAGTTGTTTGGCCGAGGTCGAGTTGATGTTCCTGGCCAGTGAAAGTAATTCTGCTGGACGAATCAACCTGTTATATGTGGTGTTCGTGGCGTTGATGATGATGCATGCTCTCTGGACTCATTAGAGTATTCCGTGCAAATGAGAATATGAGATTGGAGTGCCACGTTGGAGTGAGGTGTGAGATTTACGAAGATAGATGTTCATGTGTGAGATTGCCTAAAATAAGGGCCTTGTGTGTATGCTGCTGCTAATACAGAACTCGTCACTGCCAACAGCGTGGAGACAAGCACAGAGTGCCATGGCTCAACTTTTTAGGGTGACTCAGTTTTTCGCATAAAAAAGCATGTACGCTTGGCAGCTCCTAACATCATTCCAAGTCCGAGTTGATATGCATTCATCAGAGACAAGCACCCATTGATTTAGTTCTGGGTCAACTCGGCGGTATGTTTGGTAGTGACCCCCGAAAGCATTTCCCATGTGCTCAATGACACTCATTAATTTGTATGGTATTCTTGCACTGTTGGAGGCTGGCGCTGCGAGAATGCGCTGCTTCTCAAACGAATTTTCACCATAAGCACAATATGCTCCTAAATCCAACTCTTCATCAAAGTGGACGTGACGAGAAACTTTTACCATTCTGTGGCACGACATATCGTAATGACGCCGCTGGATGTGAATACAAAGTACTTCCGGGGGTCTCATGACAAGGGACGCCTTGTACGCATCACCGCGCAAGGGGACGATGGGAGGGAGTGAATTGTTTATCCCTAATTCTATCTCTTGTTGGGTGTCTTCTTTATCGCGGCACTCAAGTTTGTCATCATCAGCATCAGGGTCCAAGGCATTGAGGATGGCAATTTTGCGGCGGCAATTTTGCGATTCTTGCAAAAGGCCAACAATATCACTTTCCTGGCCATCCGTCTTTCTGCCATTCCCATTTTGAGTCATTATTTTCTGTCCCTTACTGCGTCTCTGAATGCTTGAAATGGCACCACTGAGCAGCAGCTCTTCTCCCTCTAGCTCCTGTATTTTGTTTCCGATGGCACACGAAAAGCACTGGACGTCAGAAACCCGTTCGCTTCGTGCGAACCCCCCGTATTCAGCGGCGAGAAAATCTTCCAAGTACTCCGATCGTATGATAGCAATGGGGAGAGACAATCCTAGAAATGGGGTGCTGCGAATGGGGCGAATGTGGCAGCACGTTGCACATTTTATGGTTGATCCAGACCAACCATCAAAGGGGTTTTGAGTTGATAAGGTCTCTGGGTTGGTAATTGGAGTGTGCTGGAGTTCTTTTGCTGTAGGGCTGCTGGGGGGCACTTTTTTATGCTGGGCTAGTTGAGAGCCTTCGCTTTGATTCTGGTTGCTGACTTGGCCTGATGCAGTATCATGTGAATTGTGTTCTTCGTGCTTTTTCTCTTCTTCACCCTCATCTGCAAAAGTATTCGAGATATTGTTCAAACTACTCTCGGGTTCAACCATTGCATCCCCTCTTTTATCTTTGCACTCCGCATCAAAACAAACATCAGATAGGCCCCCACCACTCTCGTCACTATGAGCAAAACTATTGCAGCATGCAAGCCCCTTGCTGGTATAGTTGACTGTGTTTGTGTTGACTTTGCTCCCTCCACCCTCTTCTTCGGATGAAAGCACATCCATTAATGCCGAGAAAAACTCGTGCGAGTCCTGTTGCTCTTGCATCCCCGCCATTCCCATGCTATTTCGTGATCTAAATTGAGAGTGATGCTGAGCTACAATGTCCATTACTTTTAGGGGATCGCCAGGGGAAGATGATGAGAATAATGAGAAGGGCAAAAACGAACTTCTTGTTATTCTCTTCCTAGTGGCTTGATGTCCATTGATGTGTTGCAATGTTTGAAAAAGAGCCAATGAAATGCTTTCTCGGCTACCATTACTGTTCTTTTGTAATGAATCCAAGTATGTGTAAAGAGGTTGAAGGGAAGCCAGTGCCTGCATTACAGAATTGGCATAGCACGTTTGGCCTCTGTTCTTTAGACCTTTGACCTTGACAATAAATGCCGTATTTGCCGGAGTCTGCTGAGGAACATCTTGTGGCAACGATAATGTTATTGGCCTCGTAATATTTTGTTCCAACTGCTGAATATTGACGTTGACACCCGTGCTAAATTCTATCAGAGGAACATGTGATCGAAGGAAGGTACGCAATGCAGATCGCAGCCCCACGCCCGCCAACACGTCTGATGCGAGGAGAAATAAGACGGAAGCTAATTCTTCATTCCTGGAGAAGCCCGCACCAGAATGGGTGTTGCCGCTGCCGCTGCTGGATCGAGTATTATCGAAGGCTGAGAGCACACCTAACGCGGGGCGAGATGCCATTATTTTCCTGTACCTGTATGTCAACCACAATACTAAGGCTAAACATAAACCCAAGATCATGCGTTCTTTTGAATTGTGAACTGCGTAGTCGCGAGGCTATTGGTTTTCATTGCGGTCTAATATTGCGGCCTATCACTCTACACTCGCAACACGCAACACCAACGAACACCAGGAAATCCAGTCGGAAATGGGAATTGGCGGGAAGAGGCGTCCACCGCCCCAGTGGTCATTTCAGCGGGCAGCGTTCTATCCCTCCTAATAATTTTCCTTTTGTGTTACTTTCTATTACTGTTGCTTTAATATTTAGTGGGTTACGTTGTGGCCCCCAAACATAAGCCCGTCAACCATCAGCAATCAGCCAAGCGCCAGCGCACCTCATATCTATCTACCTACATTCTACATTCAAACATCTTGGATCCGACATCCACAAGAGCCTACAAGAGCCAGCAAGCGAGCTCACAAAACAGGGATAGATGGAAGCGGCAGGCGGTGGCCACCATTCTTGTGCTTTCCGGCCGTGCAACGCTCGATAGTTTGCGAACCGCGAACCCAAAGCCAAAGGAGTCGTTGCAAAACGCCAACTACTAGGCTAATCGCTGCCATTATTTCTGCGACATATAACATCAGTGCATCCCTGCTGATAACAAATATAATAGGTAGCCTCTCGCTGCCTGCCCACCAACCCGCTTCCAACCATGGAGAGCTTTGTCCTCAATCTCTTTTCAGACCAGCTCTCAAAGATCATTCTGAACTTCCATCAAAGCACAATCAATGCGAACTTTTTGTCTGGAAAGGGCTCAATCAAAAATGTCAAATTGAATGTAGGCCTCATCAATGACTTCTTGAACAAACCTCCCCATGGCACCGTGCCCTTTCTTGAATTCACGGAGATTACGTTGACAGAGCTTCGTGTAGAGGTCACAAGCTATACGAATCTCAAGAAAGCTCCGATAGTGTTGGTCATAGAAGAGATACACGCCAAGGCAAGAGAGACGATGGAGTATCACGTGGATAATCCTGCAAATGCACAAAAGAAAGCTGTCGCTGCTGCTGCAAAGAATGATGCAACAACGCCTCCGCTTCCTCATCCTCAGAAAAAATCCGCTGCGCCTTCTCAACCATACAGCCTCCTTCATCGCATCCTTGACAACCTCTCCGTCAAAATTAAGCGCATTCATCTATCATTCTCGCCACTGGGGAAATTCAAGACGCGTCGACGAGGCATTTGGACACCCCCCAGCCTCCAAGTATCGTTTGATAATGTGGAGTGGATATGCGTCACCGAAACTGGAAATCCCGGCACTCCTGACATGGTATGGGCGCATAATGAATTGAGTGCACAACAATCTAGATTCAAGAGGGAGGCGACGAACAAACAACAACGCCAGCATCGATCGTATATTATTTACAAACGATTGAGCATGCTGTGTCATGTTAAATTATTACCATCGGGAGATCGAGAACAACAGCAAACCAAAGGACTGAAATTCAATGCTGCTGCGTCAAACCCAAATAATGATTCTGAAGAATCCATATCTACCCTCATGTCGTCCAACGTAGATGTGCATCTTGCTTATATTAGGCGTCTACGTGATGCTGGTGTAACGGGGGCGGATCTCGATATCAAAGTCCATGACGTGGATATCAATCTAGACGTGACTTCGTATAACAAAACCTCATCCTCGGCGCCATCAGGCTGTGACTTGGGGGCCTTTGTGCACATGCTGGTAGGGCTTCTTCATTGCTATTACAAAGATCGGTCGTTTGTTGATCCATTGCTGCCTGAAGGTGTTTCATCTTCAAAAACCGGTGATGGCAGCGGTCAATTATTACGGGGTTTTGGGTCTCCAGGTAAGGAGGAGGAAGTAGAGGCTGGGCCGGATGACTTTTTGCCAGAAGTGGCCATGATGGATGATGATTTGGATTCGTCGGACGAGAGTGATTATGAGGAAGAACTGGATGAAGAACATGACAAGGCTTTTCTGGATTGGAAGAGAAAACAGGATCAGGAAGAAGGAGGGATAGACAGTTGTAACAAAAGTGTTTCTGGTGAACGTATAGGAAACGAGGATATCGATATAGAACAAAGCGGTGGAGATGGGATGAAAATGAGCACAAGCAAAGGAGGGGGGAATGATGAAACTCCTGCCAAATCCTACAAGCGAAAAAGAAAAGCAGTAATCGTGGTTGCGTCGGGTGCACAGAAATTCGAGAAGCTCTCTTTTAGTTTGTCCATTCCACGAATCAACATGAAATTATGTCTTCCATCTGAAGAAAAAGACTCTACTGGCAAGCCTCGTCATCCCGTGGAAAAAGAAGCTGCGGACTCGGAAACATATCATCACTGCTTAGAGTTGTTATTAGAGGGCCTTGTCGCCGAATGTATTTGGCCTAAAAAATCAGGGGAAATGGGTGGCCATGTTCAGGGTAGTATGAAGTACTTTCATTTATTTGAATCGGCATATCGAAGCGGCACTTTTGGTCCCAAGCCGTGGAATGTGGTGAAGATATTTCCTTTGATCAGAATAG
>JALLBF010000310.1:0-10866 GCA_036939945.1 Thalassiosira sp. AJA248-18
TCTACCTCTAGGTAGGTAGGTGGTAGTTACTTAGATAGGTCGTCGTGTGAAGCTAGTACCTAGAGAGAGAGGTGATCCTCGTTGTATTCCCGTGTTGTTCATCAATCAAAGCATGCAGCATGATCAAAGCAAAAGCAAAAGCAAGACGACCATGGCAAACCGCCCACCACCCTCCACAGTCGGAACACACCGCAACAACAATGATGACAATGACTCCCTAACATCCACCTCCTCCTCACCATCCTTCTGCCCCCCCTTCCAAACCGACCAAGCCCTCGACACCTACCTCGCCTCCATCGCCCCACCCCGCGAACTAATCTGCCCCATCACGCAAGAACTCCTCAAAGATCCCGTAGTCGCCGAAGACGGACACACCTACGAACGCAACTCATTGCTAACATGGTTTGGAATGGGACGGAATCGAAGTCCGGTGACCAATTCGTTATTGGAACATACTTCTACGGAATTGTTGGTGACGAATTTGGCGGTGGCGAGTATGGCTGTGGCGCATCGTGAACAGTTGGGGAAAGAGTTGATTAGGATTTGTATGGGGATGAAGGAGAGGGAGGGACGGGTGAGGGATGAGAATGGTGTGGGGGTGAGGGTGGAGGGATTGTTGGATGCGGGTGCTGATCCGAATGGACGGGGGGATAATGGGGGGGATACTCCGCTGCATTTGGTGAGTTGCCAGTGTTACCATCACACGCTACTTGGAGGTACATTTTGCGCAGGCAGCAGCAAGCATTTTTTGCAGAAGATATTCGTGTGTGAGGAGCATTATTTTTGGTTTGCGCAGGCAGCAGCAAGCATTTTTTGCAAAAGTTATTCACGTTTGTTAGAGTGTGTGAGGAGCATTATTTTTGGACCGAATGCTTGCTGGAAACCGGAAAGTGTGAAATCTGAACATTGACTGCATGGATATTTTGAAATGCACTCAAATCCAATTATTGTGATTCATGCTTGAAGAATATGCAACTAAAAACCAGATCACGAAAAGTATGTAGTATTTTATCCTCACATCTAACTTCAACTGCATACATTTCTTTTATTCTAAATTTTTTTCAGATGATACAATCAGGGAACATCCATCTAGCCACACATCTGCTCAACCACGAAGCCAATGTCACGCTTACCAATGATTCCGGCATGGATTGCATAGCCACGGCGGAACAAATATTTACTCAACAACAGCAAATATATAGAGGGAACAAGCATGTGAATGATGTTGCAACACTTGCAGAATGGAATGACTTCATACGAGAATTGAAACGAAGAGAGACCGTAGAAAAGGCTCGGATGGAAGCGAGGCATCGAGCGAGGAGTCAGGCTAATGAAGTGTGAGCGTCTTTGATATTTTCTTACTTTTTGTAATGCTCTACCGCCACAAATGCTTTTCGTGACTAACTGTTTATTATATGAACAATCCAAACATCATTATCGCCACAAACTAATCGTTTTTACAACCATACGGACGGCAACAATTTGAATTATACACGATATAGACACCGAGAACGACAACGAACACTAGCAGCCAATGACCGTTCGAACCCCAGCAATAACGGCAATCAACGCGGTGGACTAGGTCGCGTAGAAGAGGGTGTGGGATACTTCCCCTCCCTGGCCGTATTGCAGTTCCAGTCGTCTATACCTGGCCCATCGCCATCCGTGGCAGAGTATGAAAATATGGAGAAGGAGAGGCTGAATCGCATCATGAAGTGGATGAGTTTAATTGTATTCCTATACTTTTTGCTGAGTTAGGACACTATCGACTCTAGGCTTCATTCTTGGGCAATAATGATATGATTCAAAGAGGCCAGATAGGAAATTCATCATGGATTGTTTTTGGAAGGCATTTCATACAGTAATTTCCTTCTGCACTATGAAAATCGGTAAAAGGTAGAGATATGGTATATTAAAGGTTCTACAACAGCTGTATTGCCTATCGTACCCAACATGAAAGATTGCTGCCACTGGCTATGCCCAGTGAAGATCAGATGGGGTGCTCATTATTATTATTTCACAGACCGGAAGTTGGTTATTCTTATTCCCCCAAAATCAATGATAAAATTCACATTCGTCTTGTGTGTGTGTGGTGTTACAAATTTAAGACCTTCTTATGCAATAATACTAATATTGCTGACAAAAGGATCCTCTTCCTCGTACATCTTTGCCATTCCCCTCCCGGTAGTTTTAGTCACGCTCAGTCACATCGAAACCCACTTGAAAAGGCCTTCCATCATGACTGGAGTTTCAACAAACCATATTGTAGTTCTCTTTTCTTCCAAGCTCTCATCCATTTTGCTATGGAATTCAAAGTGGAAGTAGAGCGTAGAACTTGTCCCCCGCCACGAGCCCAGATGATATTGCAGCCAGAAACTCCGCACGGCATGCACCAATGATCGAATGCGACAGGTATGTGACCGACGGCGCAACCAGCATACATAGCTACCATTCACTCACTAGGTTCTAGTTATCGTATCCATTTCATCAATAGAGCGACATGTTTAGCTGTCGGTTTTGGTTTTGTTATACCTCCAAAGATTGTATTTCCCACCATAATGCAGTACATAGCGCAAAGCACGGTAGCGCCTGTCATTCACTTGATCACAAGGCACATAGGCACATATTTCTGGATGCTGAAGACATACACTCTGCAGGATCACTTGATCATCAACTATCAGCATATTGTGTTCCAAGAATTTATCAATCGTATCCAAAAAATATTCATAAAACACCTTCCAGGTATCTTTATACGCCACAAACTGCATCCCACTATGATAAAAGTTTGCGTAGTGCTTGAACTTTTCATAAAATAAATCCTCCTTGGGAGGATTTGGTTTGTTATGAGCCATCTGCATCATCTCATGAGGAGGGACCAGTTCCCGATGTTGAATCAAAGTTCTGCCATTATAATTCCCTTCCCGAAATGCACCAATGTCCGACCATAGAAAAAGGTCACTCTCGAAAAAGTTGAATCCTATACAATCATTCACAAGACCTGTTTTAGCTAACCATATCCAAAACAGCTGGTATGATTGATGTGTTTTCTTTTCGGGGTTACGCTCCAATTGATCCACCCAAAACTCCGTCGGGAATAGGGTGCCAATTGGAATATCATCCAATTCCATCAGCATAACCACCGTGCGATCCAATGCATGTTTCCTAAACCCTGCAATCTGAGGCAATAGTTCCGGTGACGTAATAACCACCATATGATCTTGCATGCTCAACATGTTTTTCATCCAGACATCATATTGACTTGCGCCGTGCTTGGATGCAAGACGAAAATAGGCCGTGACAATTGTGTTGGGGGAAGTTGTCAAATTAGGTGAGAGTCGATAAATGTTGATTTCATCAAATGGCGCTTGTGTTTTTTTGTTCAATAGAGATTTCGCCAAGGGTATGCTGATGTTGGTGTTATTAATGGTAATGTAAGATGTGTTCCGTCCGTCCCACCTTGATGGATCATTCGTTGCGTTGTTGTAAGCAGAAGCATCCAAAGCCGATAATGATGTGGGGCTGACAGTTATATTTGTGTAGAAAAATAGAATCATGATAGGGACAAGGGCACATTTGAGTCCTCCTGATTTGAGGCGAGTGGGTTGTGCCGCCATGGTAGTTGTAGTAGTTTTTGTTGTTGTTGTTGATAATATATGATAAGAGAGATTGATCGAGTAACAAAAGTTGTTATGCACGATAATGCGGTATGCACAGACCCGATGGTTTTATGTATGGAGATGATGCGATGGTGATGACATGACCAATGGCCAATAAGCCGAAGGTGGGATTGGGCGCTTAGAAATCTAGTAGAGGAATCCCATGGTCATCATCATACGAACAAGAGCGGCCAAAAAATAAATGGGGGATGGACATGCAAGCGACTGGCCGCCAATATTGTCAATCCAGCTCTTGATCCAGCCATATGATGTGTCAATCCGCGTGGTCACACGTTTGGTGTGGATATGAATATTGGTATCGTAAGCCGAACAATAAGATATGTACGGTTGGCGTGGGTGTGTGGGCCGAAATGGTGTTGGACAATTCCTACGTACCACGATAGTAGGTGGCTGTCAATTGACAATATTGGCGGCCAGCCGCATGCGCACAAACAAAAAAAGATCTCGTCTGTACATACTGTCCAAGTCCAATGACTCCTTGACCATCTACGTAGGAATTCGTGGAAAAGCTCGCTCGATAAATATTTTTGGCCATGCACATGAATCCATGAACGAGCTCAATGGTTTATGCAAAGACATCAACATCAACATGAGCTCCACCAACTCCAAATACGGCGGCCTAGACACCAACCCCCCCGACCCATCAGACCAAGCTACGGCATCATCATCATCATCTGCAGCAGCAGCAGCAGCGTCAAGAGTAGTAGACGATGAGGGCTGGCTCCACATTCCCGGTGCCATACGCCGCAAAGACTCCTCAAAGAATGAAAACAACAACAACAACGTGGACGAAGAGACGCAATCATTGTCATCGTCCAAGGTACACGCATTAGAAATGGGATCTGCCCATGATGATGAAGAATACGGAGGTGCTTCTTCCTCTGACGACAGTGATGATGGGACCGACAATAGCAATGACGACGATGACGACTACGAACTAACCGATCACACCCCCACCCTCGCACAACACCTCTCCGGCCGCACCACTCTCCTCTCATGGCGTCCCAAAGAACGACTTCGATGTCTCTCCATTCTATTTCTTATGATTGCCTCCACTGCATTATTCGCATTTGTAAAGCACAATGATTTATTACAGTCATCATCAGGAGGTCATAGCCATCCTCCTCCAGGTGCAGTGGGGGTAGGACATGCAGCATATGATGCATTGCACTCATCATGGTTGGATGAGTATGATGCACGATTGACACTTTATAGGCATCGGGCTACGGGGGCGGAGTTTTTGGCGTTTGTTCCTGATGTTACACGGAGTGGACCCAATCAAGGAGGTGGTGGTGGGGGGGGAAGTGGGGGGTATGATCCAAAACCGGATAAGGTATTTGGTGTGGCGTTTCGGACAAAGCCGGAGAGTAGCACGGGGGTACCTCACATTTTGGAACGTGAGTTTGATTATATTATTTATAATTAGAGTGTGTGATGTATTATTTCATCTTGCTTCCTTTTTTCGTACACGCATTCTCATATGAAAAAAATGATGCATGTCCTCTTCTTTTCTTCATTCTTCCAGACTCGGTCCTATGCGGTTCCAAAAAATATCCCTCTCGCGATCCATTTGCTCACCTTCTGAAAGGATCGCTTCAGACGTTTTTGAATGCCATGACATATCCTGATCGGACGGTGTATCCTGTGAGTTTGTTGCTGCTGCTCGTTTATCTACCTACACCACAGAATTTTGATGTTATTCAATGTTGTGAACTTCTTTCTCACTAAGTTGTTTATTTATGGTGCATGTTGTATTCTCCATTATTTTTTTGTTGCGTCTTCTAATACTACTATGAATCCCGCAATCTTTCAATGTTGTCCTTGTTGTTTCATACCTGGTTTTTCACGAACATGAAAAATACACAAACTATATTTCTCAACAACAAACAGGTGGCAAGTCGCAACAGAGCCGACTTTCGCAATCTAATGGATGTCTACCTCGATGCTGTCTTTCACCCACGTGCCGTCGAAGAGGAGGGATGGTGGGTATTGCGACAAGAGGGTTGGCGATATGATGTTGTTGGGGCCAACGACGAGGACGATGAAAGTGAAGGAGATGAAGCCGACGGAGGACGACGCAGCCTTGCTGGCAATCCCGATCGTGCCGACTTTGAATACAAGGGAGTGGTATTTTCGGAGATGAAGGGAGCCTACTCCGACCCGGAGGACCTGCTCGATCGGATTACGCAATCTTTGCTCTTTCCCGATAGTCCCTATCACTTCGACAGTGGCGGCGACCCGGCGGTTATACCCACATTGACACGGGAGGAATTTGTTGCATTTTACAAAAAGTATTACCATCCCACGAATGCAAGGTTGTTTGTGGCGGGGGATGAGAGTGATGTATACCATGCGTTGTCGACGGCGGATCGGTACATGTCTCCCATGGGGTATAATCCGGACAGCAGGAAGGATAGCGTAATTCATTACCAACCGAGAAAATTCAAGGAACCCGTGCGGGAGAGGAAGCCATTTGCGGGTACCGCCTCCGCCGACGGCGAGGAAGGAGATGACTCTGCAGATGGGCACATGTTATGTGTTACGTGGCTATTGAATACGGATCCATTGTCGTCTACAATGGAATTGGCTTGGATTGTTTTGGATGCGCTATTGCTAGGGAAACCATCGTCTCCATTGCGAAAAGCGCTGGAGGATAGTAATCTTGGAGAAGAGACGATTGGCGGAGGGTTGGATGATGAGTTGCTGCAGTCGACGTTTGCCATTGGGATGAAGGGATTGAAGGAACGAGAAGATGTGAGTAAGCTGGAATACTTGATCATGGACACTCTCCACAAGCTTGACACGGATGGATTCTCCGAAGATGAAATTGCTGCCAGTATGAACACTATTGAGTTTCAATTGCGTGAAGGCGGGGGCGGCTTACGAGGAATGGAAATATTTCTTGGTGCGCTGACTAAATGGAATTATGACCTGAGTCCAAAAGATGCATTGGTTTATGAAGATGCATTGAAGTTGCTGAAAGAGGAAATTGACAAGACGGGATCGAATGTCTTTCAGCAGTTGATTCATGATTCATTATTGGGGAATAATCACCGTGTCGTGTTGGAGCTGTACCCTAGCACCACTTTGGAAGCTGATCAATTGCAGGTAAGACAATGGAACATTAGCAGTAGTGTTCATGTCTTCTTTCGTGACTCCAACTTTGTAATGATCGACCCAATCTTGATTTTCGTGACATTGCAGGATGCTAAAATACAGATTTCTCGTGCGCAATCTAGAATGAGTGATGCGGAGTACAAGAGTATTTTAGATGAAGGTGTCAAGCTGAAGAAGCTGCAGGAAACAGAAGAAACGCCCGAGGTTATAGCAACAAATCCCACATTGAAAATATCTGACATTGATCTTACACCTATTGAATATCCAATTCATGTAGAGGAGAACGCTTTCAAGAGCGGCATCCAAGTGGTTACTCACGAGGTTGCCTCGTCTGGAATAGCTTATATTGATTTTGGATTAGATATCTCAATGATACCGTATGAAGATGCAATTTTACTTCCATCGCTGATTACATTGCTTAATGAGGCTGGGACGAAAGAGATGTCGGATGTGAAATTTAGGTATGTTTTGGACGCTCATTCACAAGCCATTTAGTTGTGTTATCTTCATTCCCATTGATTTGTTGATAATGCTTGCATCTTTTGGCTTGCGTGTGTTACCACAGGAACTACATTGGCAAAGTCACTGGTGGAGTTTACGCAACATTGGAAATGATGTCAGTAAAACCAGAAGGCTGGGATGACGACTCAAAGGTTCTTCCTGGCGTAAACATGTTGACAATGCTATTTATCCGCGGAAAATGCACCGTGGAAAATATATCCAATCTTTTTGCTGTATTTGACAAGGTCTTGACGGATATCAACCTGGATGATTCGCAAGACATACTTCACAATGCACTGAAATCAAATCTTAGCTCGAAGAAGAGTAGTGTTGCTAGCAGAGGCCACAGCTTTGCCAATCGCAGGATAAGGGGACGCTATTCAGTGCGAAGCTTCATTGATGAGAAGGTATATGGAGTCTCTAGTTTAGAAAGTTATGCGAGGATTTTGAAGGATGTAGAAAGTGATTGGCAACAGTTTGTTCTTCGTCTGAAGAATTTGAGAGAGGTAAGCGCTCTTGTTTGTGTTCTATTCTTTTTCATTTGAGGATAAAACGTTCACTTCCTCCACACACGAACTGTTCAAAATCAAACAGGCCATTCTCAACGGCAGCCGCAATGGAATGCTCATGAACCTAACTGGTGACAGATCTGTTTTAGATGCCATCATGGAGAAGGCTGAGGGTTTCTTAGTGAACGGCCTTCCTGTCGACTTGGGAAATCCCGCCCCTCCGACTCCAGACTTTCGCTCTGTAGACCACCCGTGGATCGCCTCTGCAGCGAAGGATATGCTTGTATCTAACCCTGTGCGGGATGAGGGCATTGTTGTATCAACGCAAGTAGCCTATGTGGGTGAAGGCGGTCGCCTCTATGATGTGGAAGAAGAAGTTAGCGCAAGCGTATCAGTAGTATCACACTACCTTACAACAGGTATGTGTTGCCTATAATTTTTTTTGTGTCCAGTGCACCACTTCTGTCTGGGCTTCAAATAACATCGCATGCTTTCCCTTGCCATCTCACCAAATGTAGGCTACATGTGGGATGTGATTCGCGCAAAGAATGGAGCTTATGGTGCATACTCGCAGTTTTCTAGCTCTGATGGCATTGCCACACTCTATACCTACCGTGATCCCAACTCGCCCGAGGCAACTTTAGATGCATTCCATGCTGCAGCAGATGACATATTACAAGCTGCTGATTCTTCGTCCTTGACACGTAATGGTAATGCTGCAATAACCACGGCAATCATCGGAACAATTGGCGGCCTTGATGGCTCAGCACTCTCTGCAAAAGATGCTGGATGGGTTGCACTTATTCGGCATTTGCGCGGTGAGAGTGCCCTATGTAGACAACGTGAGAGGGAAGAAGTGCTGAAATCATCTGTAGATGATTTTGTTGATTATGCTCAGCGTTTGAAATCTTGGAAAACGCCATCTGTAGCAATTGTAGCATCACAATCTGCCTTCAATGAGATGGAAAGAGATTTGTCTTTGATGAAAGCACAATAGTTGAATAGATAGTTTTTTTATTTATGCAGGGACAAATGTGCCTGGTCAATTCCTGTTTACATTATACATATCACATTCACACAACCTTCTTATCAGGAAACAGAACTATGGTGCCCATGATGTTGAGAAGCTAATGCCTCCTACCTACGAAAGGAATACGATATACAGGACTACATTATTGACCCTACATTGTTTGGAGGGCGACGCCAATACCATATCATCCCCCATAGCCCATTATCACTTGTATAATGCATACATATCAACCGACAATCCAGGCACAACCATTACGTTGTTGGAATAGTACCTATTCATAGTTGTAAGATCAGCTTGGCATATTCTCGGAATCCATACTTCATTCTTGGCAAGAATCATTTGTCAGAATGACTGCACCTCAGGAGGTGTTCAAAAATATGAAGGATTTGTTCGAGAGTAGAAAGTGCTGCTTCTTCAAGCATGCACTGAAGCTGATGGCAGCTCATAACCTACATAATTATGGCGGATCAGACGAGGCAACAGATATGATAATTGGTGGTGTTCTCAAAGCTCTTTTTTAAGATATCGGATTCAAGGTCGCTGTTGAACTTTTTGCCAAATCACGCCCAAGCCACGACCATTGCTCGATATGAGCTCAATCTAGCAATCGATTGCGTCATCAAAGTTCTCCAGGAGATCAAGGACGACGGAGCCAAGCTTGTTGGGATTCTCACTCATCATGGCCACAGAGGGGGGCAAGATCATTTTGTGGTATTAATTTGTTGGGTGGGTTATGGCAGTAAGGGCAAAAAAACATACAAACACTTCTGCCCAAGCATCGACAGGGTCGGTCACACTGTGCTGAACATGCCGTCAATGCAGTCCAGAGGGTCATTGAGCGATTTCTTGGAGACTTGGTGGAGGTATTTACTTGCATGGGTGACACTGGGGTGGTGGAAGCGCTGTCCAGCATGTGCACAAACAGCTGGTTGAAAGGGCAGTGATGACATACGATGGCGAGGAGGCCAACTACACAATGCACGGCTTTCAAAAGGCTCTTGAAAATGCATCAAAAAATACCATGGGACCAAGACCTGGGCTGCCGTGCATCATTTCACTCTCAGATGATCTATGTATATTCGCAACTTATGAAATACATTTGGACAGAGGGTGGATTGAAACTGCCGGATATTTTGTAGAGTTGATGGTTCAACAACATATCATGTGGACAATGAGGAGTGGGGTGAGTGGGCTAAGAAGAACTTCATCCAGGCATGGAAAGAGTTCTGGGATAAAGTGGAGTCATTTGATATTGAGTATGCTGAAGGGGTGGATCAATTGGCAGCTTTTTTTACTGATGCCCCGAAGGACATCCATGACCCAGTTTAGACTCGATGGCAAACTACCGTCAAGATTGTTGTTGACTTCCTTGAAAACTATGTCAGCATTTACTTCGTTTCTGATGGAATGAAAACAAAATTTGATGCAGAATCTTACCCTTGGAAGTTGTCTGAGAGAGCTGAACCCAAGATTGATGGTGATGAAAACAATAAACATTTCATCAACTCATTCAACAAGAACAATGCACCCGGCAGCAATTCCTTCGTCCAGCCTGGGAACTCACCAAAATTCTACACCATGCTTTTGCGAGTGTGTCTTCAATGACGCTTTTAGCTTCCTCAGCGCAATGACCCCTACTTTGGAGTTGGAACCTTCGGCCAGTTAGCCCGTTTCGTGCCAGAACGAATTTGATTGATTAAACAACAGCTGGATGAGTTGAAGAATGACAATTGGAAGAACAAGAAGGAGTTTGGGGAATATTTCATGACAATGGAGGGGGTCCGAGAGAATAGTGAGTCGACTGCAAATGGAGCATTTTTTGAGAAGCTACCCAACAAGTTCTCAAGCAATTTGAGAAGACAGCAACTGAGAATGTCTTGGATCGGTGGCGCTCCGACAAACTACTGCACTACATCATCCAACACTTGCGAAGGAGTTTGCACAATATCTTGTTGAGCTTGATGCGGCAGTCCAGGAATACGAAGACAGTGACACTGCTTTCTTTTCAACACAGCTCTGCATACCTTGACCA
>JALLBF010000311.1:0-10894 GCA_036939945.1 Thalassiosira sp. AJA248-18
GGTCATAGAAGTGCATTTGAAAATTTTCCAATTTTTGACCTGGACCCCCTAATATTGGTGAGTAGTGGTGGATCCCTTGGCCCCAGCCCCAGAGACTTGGGAATGCTATTCAAAGCTGCCTCATGGACATCAGAAATCCCTGGAACAGTTCAGCAGTGATGTTCATGTCCATGGAAGCGATGCCATACCATATTGCCGCCCAGCAGGCCCACAGCCACCACAGTGATGCCCCTCTACCAACACACTATATTTGTGAGTAGTGGTGGATCCCTTGACCCCAGAGACTTGGGAAACTTTTTCAAAGCTGCTCCATGGACCCAACTAAACCCCTTTCACAGCTGAGCTTGAATGATCATGCCCATGGAAGCGATGCCATACTGTATTGCGGTCCTGAGGCCCCACATCTGCCACAGAGAGACTCCTCTGTCAACATACATTCCGAAGACTCGCTTTGGTCTGACTATATACCTTTGAGATTGTGTCCTAAATATCTCTGCGTATATCCAACTTCAGAGGTCGATCAATAGCCTTATGAAGATCTACTCATCACGCAGATTGTCATAAACTTATTTCCCAGCTTGAAAATGGGGTTTTTAGGACACAAAGTATCTAAAGGCTGGCAACAGACTTTTGTTCATTTACATATGCCGTTTCATTGCTGGCTGGCTTGTCTTTACATAATTTAGTACATACATAAGAAAAAGAAGCATATAAATTAGAATCTCCAAGCAAAAATGGTCGTAAGAAAATGGCGGGGTGGTCAAACCAAAGCAAGTGGTCGGTATTGGTTAGTAGTGGTGGATCCATTATCCCCAGATAATTTTCTCATTATTGCTTATTTTGCCTACCAAGTTCTGATGAGATCTGCTTCTTTGCTTTTGCCTGTTATCAAGTCAGGCCACTTGTTTGTTCCCTTGGCCATCTCCAAACTATTTTACCACATAGTCATAGTACAGTATGAAGCTCCAAAGGCTCGCCTATAATGGACCCCCACACACCAAGATGATTGACAGTCTGTGAAAGAATGATTGTTCACGAATAAAAGAAACAGACTCCAAGTAAACTATGGATCAGTTCAGCAGTGATGTTCATGTCCATGGATGTGACACCATACCGTATTGCTGCCCTGATGTCCCACATCTCTACAGACTACAGAGAGTCCCCACTGCCAACACGCCATTGTTTGGGCGCGGCCCGAACCCTTACCTCAAGTATTGGGTATGTCAAGCATCGATTGTGACGGTTTCAGCAATACTATTTCTACGTGATTTTGGACTTGCATAGGCTAAATCTACGTAAACGGCCACATCAGGTAGATAATAGTTTCTTTGATATCATCAATCGTGTTTGTTCGATTTCATGATTGAACAGGATTCTTTGTAGGGAACCGATAACAATGCACCAGGAGCAAATAGTACGCACAGATTTGACCACATTGATACTAGATGTATCGATCCATATTAATATTACAACTTGGAACACACAGAACCTTCAAAATTGGCTGCTGAAAAGTTTTGGGCCTTTTGTTCTAATGTAGAATTCAATGTAGAATTCGATAGAAATGACCGTTTTGGCTGAATTTCATGCTTTGATAAAGATATTGGCTCAGTATTGATTATTGAAAAGCCACGCTGGAACGAAATTGCTGAGTAGTGGTGGACCCCTTGACCCCAGAAACTTGGGAATGCTTTTCAAGAGAAAGCTTATTAATGGACCCAAGTAAACCATTGAGCGGATCAGCAGGGATGTTAATGCATCCATGTAACCCTTCATGTTTTATCTGGAAGCCAAGTGCAAGCATCTCTTTTTAGGAAAAATAGTATAAGTTTGCAAAAATAGTATTAGCTCCCTATGCAAGTAGTGTGGTAGTGTATGTAGGCCGTATGCATTGTATGTTGTAGGCTTTGTTCTGGTAGGCAGTTTTTGTAATCAAAGATCTTTTGTTGGGTTTGCAATGACCAGCTGCTATTCCTCTGGCAATGTGAGCAAAGGAGGAATGTCCTATTGCAAGATTTGATATGGGCCATGCTACTCCATATGATGTTTCCAACGGCTGCAGGGTAGGCTGTTCACACTTTGCTTTTTGCATATGATAATATACGTCAGCAGCCGTCAAATGTACCATCAGTGCAATAGCAATAGGGAGATGGAACCGTTCACAGCGTGATCGTACTATACAAGACAGTTGGTGGTGTTGTCGGTTGTCGTCATCGCGCATGATTGGCATTGAACGTTGGTTGCGTACAAAGTGAGACTATTAACCTGGTAGATGACAACTCCTTCGATGCACATTGTAGACTGCATTTTTTATCACTAATCACAAATAAACCACAAGTGCGATTTGAACAGAGCGGGAGTTTAACACTTGACAAAACTCTTGACAAAACTCGACGGATACCTACGATTACGATTGGACGATCTTTACTACACATTCAGTCCCAGCTTCATTAATTTTTACTTGTGATGTGAGCAACTCAATTGATGCTTTTATGTTGTCTGGGTTGCTGAGTTGGTCGGGTTGTTGATGCTATCCTCCAAAACTCTATGTACGTTGTCTCATCATTCATGTACCACCTAAGTACCACCCAAGTATGAGACGTGTTCTTTTTCTCTCTTCACACATATTCTTCTATCAGAAACTTCTGCCCAGCTCATTATGGGCTGTTTGAAGGCTAGTGATCGCCCCCCAAGCACTCAGGTGGGTCACCCGTGTGTAGTCACCCCTGGTCTGTGGCTGTGGGGATGTGCTGAGGGTCCAGGCATGGTGTATGGTGTATGGGGTACCTCTAGGCCGTTGCTAGTTAACCACTGGCACACATAAACGAAGTGCAATTTATGTAGGCATGATTGTTTATGTTCCCGCTTTTTCCCATGGATTGTTTTATTTTCCCGTCTTTTCCCGCGAAGATGCACGGCCGACGGCCGACCTCACGATGGGATCACAAAATCTGCCGACGACCTCGCCATGGAGGTACGTCTAGAGAGGGCAACACCTGTTTTGATGTCCCATTGCCCATTGATCCCCGTGGTGCGTCCATGCGCCTTGTTTAACAAGCAGGCTGCCGCTGATGTTGTCGATGGGCAGCAGCGCATCTTGCTTTTTCATCATGTTGCACGATTATTTGATGATGTTTATGATGTCGTTCTCACACCGTCCCATCGTCCTCCTCTCACTCTCAACAATGGATAGTAGAGTTGTCTTGGACGTCTCTAAACCATAGGTTTGGGTGGAAAAAAAATCGAAAAACTTCGACCCGGATTGGGCAGAAGTGACATTCCAATCCTCCTCAACGGCGGTTACTAATCACCAATTGCGCAATCCGCCACAGTGAAAACAATGACCGAACCGCAGCAACAAATCCACAAAACAACGGCTGCCACCCCCGCCAACTTTCCATGCGGATCCACCGCCACAAAAAAACACATCCGCCATGCCTTTCGCCATTCCAGCGATGCCCGAACGACCATCGAAGACTTTCAACAATCCAATAGCCTCCATAGCATGTTTGCCAAAGCGTTTGGTACGACGCCGGCGCATGAATCGACGCAGAATAAAGAAGCTGCTGAGCCATTGGATCCTTCGCCAGTTCTCGACTTTTTGTCCCATTTGGGCGTCACGAGGCATGAAGTACATTCACGTGTGGCGTCCTCATTACGCTCGGCAATTGAAGATGAGATACAGCGCATGCCGATTTCAGCCTTGACCACCACCTCGCCCGACGGTGGTGGCGCGGCCAAGAGTTCTTCTACTACTCCTGGCGAGGCGGGACACCGTGCGCTATTGAATTTGCTCAAATCGGCGTGGCAGTTTCGGGACGTTCCCGAACTGCGTCCTGTATTGGTATGCGTGCTCAAACGATTGGGAGATCATACGCCCGTGCAGATGTTGCGTAGGCTGGGGACGAAAAAGAGCGAGACGACTGGACTGAAGAATGCCGAACTTGTGAGTCAACTGGGTCCTCATTTGCAAAGGTTGGTGTGGGAGGCTGATTGGGATGCCAAGTTGGAATTGGTTACGAAAAGAAGTGACGGAGGTCAGGCAGCTGGCAGTGAAGAAGAGTTGATGCTTCGGGGATCCACTATTTTGGCTGATCTGGTACGATCATCGGTTGATGCTTATGTGACAGATGCAGTATTAGCACAAAAAGCAGATCTCTCATTTGTAGGGACTGTTTCCGAGCGAAGATTTGCCACTAAATTACGAAGGGTGGGAGCTAAAGATTCTGAAGCAACAGGGAACGCTGGAGAATCGATAAGCACTCTAGCCTCAATTGGAGTGACTAAGGCATCAAACACTGCAAATATCAAAGACGAAAAATCGACCCCCTCGTCGGCAGTTGCGGTGGCATCCATTAAGGAAACAATTGGCAGTCGCCCAAAGCTGTTAGGTGCTGTTCTGGACATGCTCATTGCCGAACACGCAACAAAGGGGGGAGGGCTTGGTCATATGAAGACACTGTCAAATGCAGAGAAGAAAAAAATTCTCAGAGAAGGGTCTACAGTTCTGGGAGGAGCAACGAATCTTTCATGTTCCCTAGTTGCTGATGTCCTCCTATCATTTGGTCAACTCCCTCGCTCCTACGAAGTTCTTGATATCATGACACGCATACTTGATGCCTCAGTTCAGTCTGGTTCAATTTCAGACAATGCCATTGCTCAAATACAAGGATGCCTGCGCACTATCTTTCGACCCTCACAGTCAGATCAAGCACAAACGATCCAATCTCCTTCGAAAGACCGGGCTGAGGGAACAAAAATCAAGTTAAGCCTCAAAACAGCAAAATCACCGACGACCATGTTTCCAGACTTGCCTGTTGATGACTCAGAATTTGAACGAAAGCTTTTGCAACGAGTAATCAAGAAAGCCATTGCTTCGATGAAGGAACATGATCCACAGGTAAGATGGGCAAACAGATGTACAGTATACATCGTCATTTCATATGCGTATCTCAGCATGACTATTTTCTTGTATACAGGGATTGTTCCTCAACCCAGTTACGGACGCCATCGCTCCAGGCTATAGTTCCATCATAGAAACGCCCATGTGCATCCGCACAATGGAGGAAAAGATGTTATCCTCAGCCTACAAGAGTATTGATGGGTACAAAGATGATGTGAGTAGCTAGGTTGTATCCAAAGTCTCACTCAGATACTAGCACTTATCAGATTGATTATACTATATTCTTTCTCCACTAGACATTACTCCTGTTCTCAAACTGTTGTAAATACAATGTGGGGCCAGCTGGACAATGGTTCAGAAACGAGGCAGGGCGGCAAAAGAAGATATGGAAAGAACAGATCTTAGCCGAGGCAAAGACCAGATTGAAGGCAGAGATGACAAAGCGAAAAAATGCTCTGAAACGCAAACCTAAACCACCTCCACCATTGGCATTTGCTCCCAATAAAACAGAGAAAGCAGCGAGTTCAGCAGCAACGACGGGAAGCCGTACAAAAGAGGTCAAAGATGATGCGGCCATTATCAACCTTACTGCACAAGATGTAAAACCACTTCCTCCTTGGAAATACAAACGTCGTAAGGTGGAGATAGAAGTTCCGAGCATGCAATGCTTGGCATCCATGTTACTCGCAGATCCTTTTGTAGTAAGGGTGCTCGCAGATAGAATCCAGAAGGTCTTGAGGGTGGATGTATTGAAAGTAAAGAATGTTCCTGGAGGCCATCCTGTGCTGCCTTCGATATTTCAGTTATTAAATATTGCTCGGATATCAACTCAGCTGTGTGCCCTGAAAGGAAAGCGATGCTATATACCCGACGCGGGAATACGAAAAGTTTTGATGGATGGCGAAGACTTTAGCCCCTCCTACGAATCAACACGCAATTGCCTTCCTCTATTCTCAAAATTGTTACTAGATGCCGATCTTGATCGGCGGATGTCCATTGGTGGGGATTTGCACGATGCTGCTCTTCAGGACATACTCACACGGCCAGAGATACAAAGTAAGGAATGGGAAGGATCATCATCGCTATATGACATTCGAGCTGTCGTTGAGGGTTCACTTGTTCACCTGTTGCAACCTGGTAATACAAATGAAGTAGCTCTTCAGAATCAGTTTCCACGCTTTGTCGCAGCGCTGGATAAACTATCGGGCGGAAACATGCTGAATGAACGCCCTTTTTTCATGTCTCTAACCCATGCATTGTTAAGGTACAAGTCCAAGCTTCCACATAGCACCCGTGATTTAGTCACAGGATGTATGATTAAGTGGCTGAAAATGGAAGAAAATGTATCTCCGAAGACCGTCATGTGCTCAAGTTTGCATGAATGTTTCATTTATTTACTGAACGAAGTGAGAAGTTTATTGCAGTATCTTTGCATCGTGATCTTCAGTTTACTAACAATTCATTATTCCTCTTTTCAACAGTGGTCCTTACTTGGTAATCTCGTCCTTCCAAGGGATTTGTTCCTCAGCCTTGGGGAAGAAGCTGTTGCAGCATCCAGCAGGGGAGAAGTTGGACAAAAAAACGAAATCTTTGCAAAATTATGGACCGGTGATGATGACTGCTTTGTCGCGGTGAAAGAGCAGTACACACGAATGCTATCAAGCACACCAGATGCAAGAGCGTTACAATGGAAAGAGAAGATTGGAATCCATGATCCCACCCCAGCTTCTCCTGAAAAAGATGAGATGCAAGTTGACTCTTAATGGAGAAATCAATTACGTATCTTTTTCTTCTCTACCAACTTCTTCCCGTCCACCTGCTCTCCACCAACGAACAAGCTCGGTTCTATTCTTTACATTGGCTTTTTTGAGCATATTATCCAGCTGCTTTCCAATTTTTCTTTTTGTTGATTGAGTTTTTGATGCCAGTTCATCGGTGGTCATTCCCTGTTCTAGAAAATCCATAACAACCTTTTCATCTGGCGTCAAGAGAGTGGATGATCTTTCCCCCAATAATTCTTCATTGGGTGCTTCTATAGCATTTGTTTCTTTGTGCAAATTGCGTGCATTTGCATCACCCTGCAAAGATTTATCCCACCACGAAATAAGATCTGCTCTATTGGCTACTCCAGCCTTTTTGAACATTGCACTAACGTATTTCTCGATCTTACTGACGCTACATTTCATTTCTCTTGAAATATCTTTGTTGGTCATATCCTGAGCGACGAAATTGATTACTTCTGTCTCTTCTATTTGGTATGATAGCATCATTGTGGATAGAGTTAAGATTAGCATTCGCATGGTGATGGCGTGCAAAACATAGAAAGCATCAAATAATATAACATTGATTTACCTGGCGTCAGCAATGACAGCATGCTAAACTGATCATGAATATTTCGGTTTGATTCACCATCATCCACCTGTTTGATATTGCTTTTTATTTTCTCTTTCAACTCCAAAAGATCATGATGCAGCGACTCCATTGGGGTTGAATCACTGGTGCCATCAAATTCATGCATTAGGGCTTTTATTTCCATCAATTCACGCTTCAAATCTCCATTATTGTCGGTTCGTTCAGGATCCCCACTAGCTGAAAATTTATCCCTCATAAGAAGACCATTGACGACCGATAACAGTTCTTCTGGGTCGAACGGCTTTGCTATATATGCATCAGCACCAACTTTATACCCCAGGACACGATCTTCAACTTTGCCCTTGGCTGTAAGGAGCACTACGGGCAAATTCTCCAACATTGGATCTGATCGAATAATTTTTAATAGCTCAAGTCCATTCATTGTACCCAATCTAATATCGAGAACAATGCAATTCGGACCCCCAACAAGCTGCGTCGCATTATTTGTTAAATTTTTTCCAAGGCCATCCAGATGATGGTTGAAATGTGGATCAAACTTGAAACGGGAACGGTTAGAGTTGGGACGAACTATGCCACGGCACACAAGCATAGCAGAACGGGCATCTGCAACCCCAGTGACATGATACCCCCCTTCCTCTGCAAGGTATTTACCAATTGCACTACGCAGTTCGTCTTCATCCTCCACTAGCAGTATCCACCTCCCCGTTGAAGAATTCATTGTCTGTTTCTCTCTCGCGGGGAAATTTTCAGGCTTGGCAAGCAGCAACGTTGATTTTGATTGACATCCTCGCATAGGCCGCCATCCAACGAAAACGCCTCGATATCGTTGACTTGAGAATGCTACTACATCGTGAAAAAACAAAAGGATACAGATCGTCAGGATAGCTGAGTTCATTCTATTGGCGCACCGTCGGACAATGAACGATACGAAGTGGCGATAGGAGCTGACGGTAGGAGTGGAGGTTGATGGAAGATAGCTAGATAAAATGGAAGAATGATCGGTGTGATCTTGGGTGCTATTTTTTGCTGATTTTTTGTGAGGTTGGCGCGCCGGGCGCGCCATGCTGGCTAGCTCTGACGCCACAAAGACCAAAGACTCTTCGCACAACAACTAAACAACAACCAACAACCAACAGAACACCTAACAGCAACGAGCAACGGCTATTATTATCAATGCAATTATTGCAGTCCTCACCAGCAGGAGGAGGAGCTAAGCTGTGAGGTGTGCAGCGAGCAGAAGCACGCAGTGGCCGCATAATGGTTGAAGGACCCGGGTGCACCAGAAACGGGAGAAAGGTCCAAGTAGTCGTCGGCAAAACCTTGGTCGATACAGGTCCTTGGGCTGGGGCTGGATCAAATATTTCGGGAACGAGCTCATCCCACGAATGTCTCGCACCGCAAACGCTTCCCCATCACCTCGCTGGAGAATTAGCCAGTTACACTCTTGAACAGGCATTTTCACTGGGTAAAGAACTGTTTCTTATATTTACTGGTGCGCCTCCAGACGGTTTACATGACGCATCATACACAGATGTTGCACTCAGACTTCATTTTGGTATGAATGGTTCTCTAACCACGAGGAAAGTCAAATCAAATGACGTACAGAAAAAGCCGTCTGGTATCGCTCCATGGAAACAAAAGAACGATCCGTCCCTCAGACTTTACTTTGTTGATAGCGCTTCCAGCTACGTTATTGTGGAAGCGTGGGATACGACTGTTACATTTCCAGTCTCTGCAATGAATTCCCGCACCAAATTAATGGACCTTACGTCAAGAGATGCATGTTCTGCATTGTTCAATGCACAGGATGTATTTACTTCTATCCGAGAGTCAGGGAAAAACTTAATTATATCCGACGCTCTGCTCAACCAATGTTTGTTCCCGGGCGTTGGCAATATCATCAAGATTGAGTCATTGCATCGCGCCAAGATCGATCCTAGAAGGATCGTCAGTTCCTTGACAGATGCCGAGTTGCGTAGATTAATCAGGCATAGCAGGGCATTCTCTATGAATTGGTTGAAAAGTGGAAGAGCGGGATCTAAACTGGTATACAACCAAACTGCATGTGGTACGTGTCAGGGGATGACAGTGAAGATGCAAAAGATTGGAGGGGCAAGTAGTGACGACAGTGGCAACGGGTCTGGAAATGGGCATGCATATATGAGCCGTGTAACATTCTGGTGTACCGTTTGTCAGCCAAATGTGATAGCAGAGGATGCCAGATCAACCCAGCCATCATCTGACTCTACAACGAACACGATTGGCACGGAAAAAGCCACAAACAATACAGCAACCACAACAAACGCACCCCAAGCGCAATGTCCACAGCATGGCCGGAAATCAATGAAGCTATGTCGTGTGCGGAAAGGAAACCAGAATACACTGAGGATATTCTTCACATGTAAATGTAAAGGATGCCAATACTTTCAATGGGCAGATAGTCAGTTTCCTCCCTGTCGCTGTGGGAAGAAGGCGATTCTCCGCGTGTCTAAGACTGAGCGCAGCGGAGGCCGATGGTTTTTATGCTGTGCATCAGGAGGCGACAAAAGCAGCAAGGGCAGTGGTTCTAATGGATGTGGTCATTTTGAATGGGCTAAGGATGATCAACTTGCACCTCTACGTTCTCTGATAACGCCTCTATTGTAGAAAGTCATTTTTTTGTTATGTTTATTCCGTGTTGTCAAATGAAAATTGTGCCAATATTGGAGTATTGATTCTCAGCATCATAAAAGCATGGGACTATCACAGCATTAATTGGAACTTAAAGACATGAGACAGCACCACTGTTGCTGGCCATGCATTCATTCTTAGGTAGGCACAAAGCCTGGATTGGCAATGCGGATCTCTTCTGGCATATTTCTCACCCAAGCATCTTTGTCCTCAGTGAAGTCCTCACATTCAACCACGTCATATTCGTAGCTGGTTGTTCCACTCAAATCATATTGTTTATCACCAAAGAGAGGTGCATCTCCTTCACCGCCATTATTTGCATCCATGGAAGCTTCCTCTGCTTGACGAGTCTGGTCTTCGTGCTCGTCCCACATTTTCCCCAACTCATTTCCCGCATGTTTGTCGGCATCAGGTCGAATGTGGACTTGAATTGTAGGGCTGCCATTCCTCGGTTCCCAAGATGGGTTTTTATTGATGTGTGGTTGCGAGTGTTGCTCTTCGACGAAATGATAAGCGGAGCAGTTGGTGACGCGAGCGCAATTGATGCATATGCACATGTTTAGTGGAGCGAGGCTGTGTGATTTTTGGGCTGATGAATTCAGAGCACATTGGCTGGTCGATTCCAATGTGATGAATGAGCAGCGATGCTGTAGATAGCTTGTGGATGGAGCGAATGCAGCGACTCCACCCAACGCCGCTGCCGCCAGAGCAATTATCAGGGGCCTCGTCATGCTGCGGCGAATGTTTAGTCCTACAGTTGCTGTTACGCGTCACTGATGGTCGAGCCGTTGTCGTCGGTGAAGCCGAAGATAGATGCTGCGTTGAACTAGGTATGCCTGAGTGCTGAAGAAGCAACAGGCTGGGGCCGCAAGCGGCTGAAAAAAGTTTCTCAGCGTGGATATGATAGATGTGCAATTGATAATTGATAATCCGATGTCTCGTGGCTTTGTC
>JALLBF010000312.1:0-15779 GCA_036939945.1 Thalassiosira sp. AJA248-18
TACTTTACATCACGCCTAGAGTACCGGTGGTCCCATATATGGGACCGTAGCTGGAAAGCTGTTAACCTACTTAATTAAACATATTTATACAGCACATTGATATTTTGATGATAACGCATCAACCCATTGACCATGGTGATCATGCTGGTCCTAGTCAATGGATCCAGACGCTCCAACGCAGCGGATCGCTTCTATAGGTCCTACACAACAATAGTGTAACTCGGTTTTATTTTATATTGACTAGAAGTATGTCTCTACAGTATAGTTTCCTATAGTCAATTACATCGGAATCGTTGAATTATATTAGGTTACAAGATGGCAAATCGATTGCCTTGTGGCAATGGGAATGCCACCCGCTGCTCATGCGTCGATAGAGGAGACCAGTGGCTTTAATTTGAGCCACTGGTCGCCTCTATCGGGCAACAACTCGCTACGTATGGCGGCGGGCGCGGCCATACCATGGCCGAGACGACCATGGTTTGGTTGTTCATTGTTGTTGTTGGTTGTGCCCATGCCCACCTGTACAAATGGAGCAATTTGGAGGAGGCACAAATCCCTCATTGCTTCCGGGTAGCCATTTGTCCGGCGACGGCGCTTTTGAGATGCAAGAGCAAGAGCAGCTCCACGCTAAAATTGACCCTCCACAACTCGAGATTCCAATGAGGCCAGTCCCGGCTATCACGTTGTCGTATTATCCTTCCCAGCATCACCGCCAACATTGCCGAAACCCAGACCCCCTCCTCCTCCCAAAACAACTAACCACCAGTGCAACGACACCTTGCCCGCTCACCCGCTCACCCCACCACTCCATCCCATGCCTAGTTATTCTTCTCTGCTGTGATGAACATATCCCAAAGCATAATAGTTCTCTATCTAGTATATCAGAAATGATGTACTATATAGGTAGAGATGCACCCTTCTTTGAAACTGCTTTGAAAGGATTCTGTTGGATTCTGGCAAGGATGTGATCTTTTATCAGATATTATTGCTTGGCTTCTTGTCGGGGGGGACTGCCCCCCCCCCCCCCCCATCCCTTGGACTCCATGTTGCGATGTAACAAATCGACACATCAACGGACTCTATCAGTGCCTCTATGAATAGATTCTGCTGGGTTATCGGATTCTGGAGAAATGGTGGTATACATCCAGTGTTGAGAATTTAATTTTGTTTCCAATATTAGCCTGACTAGATATCCAATATCAGCCTGAAGGGAAGTTGTTAAACAAATTTAAAGACATCTTCTCAGCAAACACATCCTAACTATCATGGCAATAACCATTTATCTACCTGGTCCCCAAAATCATTGAAATGCTTCTTCATCTGTACTTTCGGACGAATCATCCTTGTCCACATCTGATGACATCAACCTTTCAAAAAGAGACCTTGCTTCTTCTCTTGTTCTGAAAAAATCAGACCTTTCACCACTTCTCTCACCATCATTTCCATCACGCAAGGTTAATGATTGCAGCATCTTCTTTGCCTCCAACCTTCTCCTTTCATTATCAACACATTCCCTCAACAAATCTAATCTCTCAGTATAACTCTCTGCTTGGACAATACGTTGCATCTGAATAGCTCGCTCTAGTGCCAAAGGCCCTAGCTCTTCCGTTGCTCTAGCTTGCACCAATTGAAACTCCTGCTGAAGCTCTGGACTAAGATCTTCAAAGTCGATAGTTTCACCTCCCCCATCATCCACACCATCCACAGCGTCATCATCATTACCGAAATACCCACCAATTCCATTATTATTATTGGAATCTTCTAACCCACCCAGGTACTCCACCAACTTATCCTGCAAATCACCCTGCATATCAACATGAGTAGCCTCCAACCTCTTCTCGACAAATTGAGACCATGCCGCGGCGGATAACCAAACGCCGACGGGTCCAATACCAAATGTTTGGACCGATACACGCGTGAAGCGGCATTCTTCCTTGAGCTCATGCTGAAGTGCAACTAATCTGGCGAACGATTCACGCAACGCTCGTTCTTCCTTCGTGAGAGAGTCATCGGATCGTCGTTCTACGTATACACCCTTGGGGCCGAGGGGGATGGGGCCTCCTTTTTTGCTGCCGCCCTTGTGATTATTTGGTGGTGTTGGTGTTGGTGGTGGGTTTGTAGTAGTAGAGTCAGCATTATGATTGGACATGGAATTCAACATGGCGGAACCATCCAAAGCGGATCGTAACGAATCCTTGATCTTCTCGGGGTCTAGCTGCTGTTGCTGCTTGAACGCTTCCCCCACAGACGAACGCAACTCATCCTTGATCCGGGCGACGGCCTTGGCTACTTCCCCCACTGCCTGTTCCTTCGCTTCTTCAATCGCTCTTGCGGTTGCCAATGATGTAGTTGGACGTTGCTGCTGCTGCTCTTTTTCTTCTTCTTCTTGAGATTCAGCAGCAGCGGCAGCAGCACGTGATTTACGTTCATTCAACATCTTGACTCGATCATTCTCTACAACATCCAAAATAGTCGCCTCGGCCATGAGATACTCTTCCCCATCAGGACCCTCACTGAAACATTCCGGATTGACGAATCGATGTATTTTCACACGTCCCACCACATCGTGGGTGGCCTCGTAATGTGTCCTGAGGAGAATATCCATAATGTCATCGCCGCTATCATCATTTTCATCATTGTTGTACTCCGCATGTTGTGCTGCCTCCACTGACTCCACCAACTCGTGCAATTCATCCATCGTCATGCCTCCATCTCCTCCCATCTCGTAGGAAGCTACCGCGGCCACCTCATCCAAATCCTTGAGTTGGAATAGCAGTCCGTATTCGGCGAACACTCCATCTTGGGAGGGGTTGGCTGCCGTGACGATAAATCGTCGTTTTTCATCGGGGTCTGGGAAGGAAGCAGAACCATGAGGCATTGGCGATGATGATAATGATGCATCATCATCATCATCATCATCTTGATTCATCTTCACACCATCACCCAGCTTCCTCACCTCCTTCTTCTCCATCTCCCTCGCCCTCCGTAAGGCACTATCCCTCTTCATCCCATAATAATTCCCCACCCGTAACAAATCATCATACAACTTCTTATACCGTGG
Organism: Thalassiosira sp. AJA248-18; assembly: GCA_036939945.1. Taxonomy (NCBI): domain Eukaryota; phylum Bacillariophyta; class Thalassiosirophyceae; order Thalassiosirales; family Thalassiosiraceae; genus Thalassiosira; species Thalassiosira sp. AJA248-18. The sequence continues at coordinate 3,062 of JALLBF010000312.1, forward strand.
CTCGGCAACGGTAAATACATGTCCTTTGGTATGTGGTAAATAAGAGGATGTGCCGGAGAATAGTAGTGGGCCGAGTTGGGTGGTGCTGCTGCTGATCATGGATGTGGGGTCGCCTTGCCATATTCCCGTGCCGTAGCTTTCGTCGTTGGAGAGGTTGTTGATGTAGTTTAGGATGTTGTCGTTGTCCAATTCGTCAATGGATGGTGGTTGTTGGTTTTGGTTTAGTTGGTTTTCATCATCGTCGCTGTTGTTGTTGTTGTTGTCGTCCATTAGCATTCCCTCGAGTCCATGTACCATTGACATGGGTAACACGGGGAGTATTTCAATGTTTTGATATCCTGGTGGCGATGAAGAACTACTACTGCCTTCGACAGATTCATAACTGTTCCCATCCACAGTTTCCTTTCGAGATGTTGATGATCTGGTGGTTGGCTTGTAGGGCTGTTTCCCCAATTTCACGGAGGGGAGCCATGATATCTTATTTAGGTTTGATTTCATATCACTATAATATTCTTCTTCGTCTTCTTCTTCCTCTTCTTCATTGTTGTTGCCATTGTCCATGCCATCGTCACTTTCTTTCATGGCCAGATTGGATAATAATCGTCTTGGTGGTGTAGCCTGTGAGTAGTGACGTTGGCGTTGCACCAATGAGAGCTGGGGAAAAAATTGTTGTTGTGATGGCTTGGAAAGAAACGACGACGACGAGCAGCAGCCTCCTCGTGTTCTATCATAATCATCTTGGCCAACAACTTTTCCTCTTCCATGATGATGGAAGTTATTACGAGAGACAAAGCACGTCGGCGAGGCGAGGAGTGCGTTTGTCGACGATGAGGAGGAGCAAGCTGTGGAGGAGAGCGAAATGAGAACGGTTGTTGCAGCGGCGGCGACGGCAGAGCAGCTCTGCGAACGCCGTTGTCGTTTGGGTCTCTTTCTTGGTCTGTTCATGTTGTTGTGGGGTGATGTCATTTGGCTTATTGCGCAAACTACGTTGTATTGCCTTTGTAGTGTAGCTATTTAGGGTGGAGATTTCCTACTTCGATTGTTGCAGTTTCCGACGGGGAAGATTCATAATCCCATGGTGATGGGGTCGTGGTGGTGGGTGGTTGGTAGGTGTATTGGTGTCTGCCGTCCAACTGTTGCTTCTTCGTGGAGGCACGTGTTGTGCACGCACCCTGGCACCACCAGTTGAAGTTGAATAAATAATGTGTCTCTGATAATAAAGTCGGTCGCGACTTAACTAACACTCTCAAGACGATGAGATAAGCCAGACAGACGGAAGTGTCTATTTCGTAATGATTATGTATGGTGACCAGCCACCTTTGTTCTTAAAACGAACGGAGGTACGTCATTATCACTCTTATCACTCAATCACAGCACGAGATCACACACACAACCAAACATGCCGCCGCGCCGGCCGCGTCCTTCTTCACTACGAAGACTCTCCGCGCTCCGCGGTGGTCCACTCCAACAATGACAATGCTGCCACCACCACCACGTTTGCAATAATTTACAAGCGTCCACGACAACGCTCATCGAACATTCCACCGCCACAAACCGCCAACATAAATACAAACCGACAGTAAAACGTTCATCGATATCTATATATTGAGCATTGATTGATTCCCTTTTATCCAAGCCAAGGCCGCTCAAGCTCAATACATCGAAACAGATACCGACGCCATAAATACCAGATGTGCCGAAATACCACCGCCGCCAACCCACCCGCCAGTAGCATCCGCCGCTCCTCCTCCACCCTCCTCCTCACACACAATTCCTTCGTCTTCGAGGACCTACCCGACAAAGATGACGATAACAAACACAAGAACAAACAACGTAACAATAACAAGAATCCCTACATCCATGGCCTCGGCGGACCATCCCTCCCATCCACCCTCCTCACCGTAGCATTCTACGTCGCCATCCTCTTTCTCATGGAACATCTAACACGACTCGCCATCGCTCAATACGCCCACCTCGATCCAATACTCGAAAATGAAACCAATCGCAACATCCTCGCACGACATGTTGGTGTCGACTTTGTTGCACTCGTCGTATGTGCGTACATTGCCATATCGAATCGACATGCATGCAAGGAGATAATTACACATGGGTTGTCGTTTGGGAAGGGGGATTCGATGCATGACGATGATTATGCGGAACGGGTGTTTCAATATCATCCGGGGAGTCAGAGGTTGTTGACGTTGTTTTTTGTGTATCAGGTGAAGAATATGTATGATACGATTTATTGGGGGGATGGGATTGAGTTTGTGTTTCATCATCTTTTTGCGGGGATGGCTGCTTGGTGAGTATTTTTTGTTTTTATATGATTATTGTTGTTGTTTTTCTATGTAATTCACTTGATGTCCCACTGATATTATTTGATGATATCTATGATACATTTGTGTCCAAATTATTCTATATTAATCCTATATTGAAAACAGGGGTGGTTTATTCCCAGGTTGCTGTCACTTCTACGCACTCTTCTACTTTGGATTTTCCGAAATATCCACCGCAATCCTCTGCCTCCTGGCCAATTTCGATCCAGAGTTTGGAGTAATAGGACTCGAAAAAGTCTTTCCAAAAACCAAAATTGTCCTCGGAGCTCTATTTGTAATTTCCTTCATTGTATGTCGGCTGATTATGTGGCCATTCACAACGTATTATTTCGGTAGGGATACATTGAAGGCAATCCGAAGCGATGATCCTCGTGCCGAGGGAAGGCGAGGCTATCTCTGGGTGATTTACTATTGTTGTGTGGGGCTCAGTTTCATTCAGTTGGTGTTTGTGGGTATGATTGTTAAAAGTGGAAAGGAAGAATATGCAAAATTGATGAACCCTGAGCTCTGAGTATTTAAATGGATGGTTCTCCGCTGATGATTACAAGTCACCACACAGGGGTGAACAGACATCATGTGGGTCCCTGTAGATTAGGTATCAAATATTATATGTATTCTGGCAAACAAGGGTATTTCTAATATCAACGCCAATTGAAAATGGCATCAACTTGTAGCCACCCAAACGCTAAAATTATTCAGAACATACACTGTCAAGTATTCAGTAGTATTTATTTTTAAGAGCTTGACGGCGAGTAGCAGAAATAATTTTTGAGTAGCGTAGCATATTTCTCACCGTCTTCGTGCTCCCACAAGAATCCCTGTGTATCACCACAGGCATAATTCACCGAGTGGTTTTGATTTGTACACCTACAAAATGTTTGAGTAGCGTGGCATATATCACGCCAAGTCTTCGTGCTCTCTCACATGAGCTTGTGTATCCCCACAGGCTCTATGTTAATGTGCAGAAGTTAAGAGATCCAAATATAATGATCTCCAACATTGTTCTTCACTATCCCCAGAGTGGTAAATAGTCTTGTGTGTGTGTGTGTGGCCATATATTGAGGCCCCCTCTCTTGTGGAAACCAACAAAACTTAAGGTAACAGCATGCCATCATCGGCAACCTGCAACGCTCCCGAACCCCAGTCGGATATATTCCCAGCACTCATATCATCATCAAACAATTCATCCGAGGGCGGGAGTGACGTGCTCAGAAGATTTGAGAACAAGTCCTTGAATTGGTGGACTGGGGGAGTCTCGGTTATTCCTTGGGGGTGACTCTCAAATCTGGTCATCATGACAGAGGGCATGATGTTGTTATTGTTGTTGTTGCTGTGTAGTGCCATCGGGTTATTATTGGTAGATGGTGCACTTGCAACGGCGGATAAGGGGCCACTGTTGTTGTTGACATTTATTGGAGCTTTGCTTGGAATCATCATGCCAGGGAAATTAGCTTGAGGGTTATAGTTGGTTGAGAATGCAGCATTGTTAGCGGGTGCTGCTTGTCCCATCCATTCCTTGCCTGCTGTTGCCCAGCTTTCACTGGCTGGTGCCACAGGTTGTGTGGGCAAACGGCCATCTTTGTTGTTCATCGTTCCTGGGAACTGATTAGGAAAAAGATTCGGTTGTACCAACATCATCATCTGTTGTTGCTGCTGGATGACAGTATTGCTTCTTTGTACCGAAGCAGTACGATGTTGTATTGAGATGGTATTCTCACCTGGCATGGAGCTAACCCCATTTCGTTCTTGTTGACTCTTGAGAAAGTTCTGCTCCAGGGATTTCCTAGCCTGCAGCACAGCGGCATTGTTGGCATCTTGAAGGGATGGAATATCATTCTTTGGACCATTGGAATTTATCACGTTTTGGAACGATGATGTTGTGATGGTCGGTGCCTGGATATTAATTTGAGTTGCTTGCTGCCATGCGCCTTGTGGTAATAATTGGTTTGGGAACGCAGCCACTGCTTGGGTCATGAATGGTGTGTTCAAAGGGCCGGGGGCAGCAACACTTTGATTATTATTCACGTCCCACGTTGCATTCTTGGTACATGACATGGCACCATTGTTATTGTTGTTGTTGGTACTGAACTTCAAGCCGATGGGATACGGAGAAGATGCCATCGAGATATCGCACGAAATGCTTGCGTCCATGCTACCCCTCTTTTTATATTTCTTGGGGCGCTTCTTCTTATCCGCTATATCCTTCTGTTGAACCAAATTCGGTTCCGACCTCACACGCTTGCCAGTCGGCGGACGCCGTTTCAAGTTGAGCAAGCTCTGCGGATCGGTCCCCAACGTACTGTGCACGAAGGAGCACGGGCACATCTTCCCCTTCTTGCACCCGTGCAGACGCTTCTTGAAGCCGAAGTAATTGAGCTGCCGCTGGAAGCTCGAATACTTGGAATGTCGGTAATACTTTCCGAGCACTTCGTCTTGAAGACGGGTGGGGTCGTGAACGATGATTTTGCCAATGCCCGCCTTGCCCCCTCCGAAATCGGCCGTCTCGTCTGTGGCCGGTACGACCCAACTTATGAGATCGTTCAGGGCGGGATCGATTAGCATCGAGTAGAGATGGCATAGAAACTCGGGGACGGGATATGGGGGGGGCACCATGGGGCCTCCTTGTAATGGGGATAGCACGATTGATGTTGGATGCCGTCGATCGGCGCTACTGCTGATCTTTGGGCTACCCCCCTTCGAGGAGGTGATGACGACCTGGGGGGGTCTGATGGACGCCGCCGGCACTCCCGGCGGCGGCGGCGCCATCGTCGTCACGGAGGTGGACGACACCGTGTTCGATACAATTGTCGCGTTGGACATGTATTGCTCTCTGGGCACGTCGACGGTGGCGCGTCTTGTTGGTGCCAAGGGCTGCTGCTGCTGCTGTTGTTGCTGCCCGTTCAACGACACCTGCTGCCGCACGACAGGCAATGGTTGCTGTTGCCGCTGCTGCTGCTGCTGCTGCTGCTGCGCTTGTTGCTCGCCGAACGAGGAGTCGGCGCTGTTGAGAGAGTTCAGGTACTGCGTGGAAAAGTTTGGAACGCGGCCGAATGGGCCGCTGAAGCTGCTGGATAATGTTGGGCGTGCATTCATAATGATTGATGCGGCCGGGTAAATAAAGGGCCGATGATGGGGACTATATTTGATTTATTGTTTGCTGTTGATGGATCAGAAAGTCGGAGCCGAAGTTTGTGTTGGTCTTCTTATTCATCTGACGAGAATAAATGAATGTGATGTGGACGAAATGGTCTAGAGGTAAGGGGTATGATCAATATGTCTCTCCCGCTTCTGTTCTGGTTCTATTCTGTTGTGTTTATCTGTTTGATTCTCAGTGTCTTCTTTGGTTGAGATAGGTGAAGGCAGGCCGGCTGTATGTGATGTGATCGCGCGGAAGCCGATCTTTCGCTTCAAGTGTGATATTGATTGATCGATGGGGTTCGCTCGCTCTTCAATCAGTGAAGTGCGGCCAATTAATACCGGCTGGCGCAGAGACACATGTACATGTCTGTCTATTGAGCCGTTATGTAAAGATAGATTTCAGGTTCGATCTCATTCAATTCCGTTCCATTTCGTCCGGTTCTCACTGAAACGGGTACTCAACTTGTGTCTTCTTGGGCGATTGGTATCTTCATGAAGTGGGAAAGTTCAAGTATGGGCAGTGAGTCATGGATTTGAATCTTATGCCCAAGTTCTTTTGTGAACAGTTGTTATACAAATGAATTTCCCACTTCCCTGTTTCCCCTCCATGAAAAGTGCTATTGAGCGCAGTGAATGAGTGTCAGGCTTTAGACTCATATTCCCAGTTCTTTTGTGTATAGAGTAGTCGTTTCAGTCGTCATCTAGAGAACTTTAGGTGATTGTAACACTTGAAGAATTGGGTGCATGCGGCACCTAGAGGTCTAGGTATTGTCACAATTTGTACATCTTCAAATTTTGGAAACAAAACTCTGACTGTACCTAATAGTATTAGGAACAAAATCAGAAAAAAACTCTGACGTCAGAAAATATATTTGCCGGACATGTTTACATTCCTGTTGGTCTGGATGGTCGTGATTTAATTGCTTATGTACCGTGAAAAGACATCATTTCCCGAGATATTCACATCTGGACAGTAGCCTATTACAGACTTTAACCCTAGTGGGTACCCACCACTGGCGATTCCTAAGGTTATAGCGGGAAGCCCGCGATGCACATGGCTGTCCGTGCACAGGTCGGCCGGCTGGCGCGGGAGACAGAGGATAGTAAGAACTTGCTGCCAGCATGCTGCCAGCTCTCGAATAAGAACTTGCTGCCAGCTCTGTACTTCGTAGAGCTGCGGCACTTCTCATACTCATGCCCTAGATACGCTCATTCGTTGGTCTCACCTCTCACCTGACAACGAGTAAGCCACCAGATATGAGGTCGTTATTACTCTCGTTGGCCTACCGGCGGCAAAAACCAACACTGCCAGCAAAATGGCGTTGTTGGCAGGGCCCTATCCCAAGACATAGGACTCAAATATACTGGTCTAATTTTTCTTCGGCTCCATCTCCTGGTCAGCCTCCAAAGAACGATGAGGATGCTTTTCTGCGATCGGAGCAAGTCGATGCATCGACACGAGCAATGGGACAAATCGTTTTTCTCAATTCGGTCGAATCGGGGCGAGTAGTTTTTCTTAGCTTGGCGCTAGGAGATCCAACTCTCGCATCGCTCGCAGCTTTGGGGGCGGTCACGGCAACATCGACATCGCAATTCATAGGGCTTGATAAAAACACATGGAATGATGGTCTATGGGGTTACAATGGCGCATTGATCGGATGTGCTGCATCTGTCTTTGGTCCATCCTTTTTCCCATATATGGTCGTGTCCACTCTTTTCGGCGCTGCGGCAACGCCTGTGCTTTCTGCGTCTTTAAAAAGTGCAATTACGATGCCGCAGTGGACTTGGTCATTCAATGTTGTGGCTTTGACATCGTTGCTGCAAACACGACCACTACTTAAAAGTGCTGCGGATGTTAACGAAACTGCCCCAGTGTCGACCGGGTTCACAGACGTTGCTCTTTCTCCCCTGCTAGGTATCAGTCAGATATTTGTTGTAGGCTCACCGATTACAGGAGCAGGAATTGTTGGAGCCATCTATTTGTACTCGCCAAAGTTGGCAGTCCATGCATTGGGGGGCAGTGCTACAGGCTGTCTTGTGGGACTATTGTCAGGGGCCGAACTTTCAGATGTATGCATGGGTCTTTGGGGATACAACTCAGCCTTGACTTCCATGGCAGTCGGTACTTTTTTCGTCAATTCTCGCCAAACTATGATTTTGAGTGCTTCAGGTGCCGCAGGTGAGCAAAGGTACCTGAATATGTTTTGATCTTCACATTCGTCCCACCTCATTTTTCCATGCATTGTTCTTCATGGACTTCACAGCATCAGCGGCTTTGTTTGGGGCAATGCAATCGTTATTTGGTACACATGGGGTTCCGTGCTTGACCCTTCCATTTTGTTCAGTCGCTTCTGCGTGCTATCTCTTGGAAGGGCACATCCCCGGGCTGAAGCTGGCGGACGAGCCACATTCTCCTGAAAAGAACGCCTAAGAAATAATCTGAAATATTTGTTCTCAAGAGATGCAACAATGTAAATATAAATCATATACAAGGTATTTTTTAGCGGCAATTTGCTACGATTGAGATTGTCGAAATCACCACTAATATTGGCTTATGATATTGTGTAATGGGACAACCGCTATCACATATGTTGTTATTGGCCAGATGAAGCCACAGCTTTGGAAAATTTTATTTGGGGGATAATAACGTTTGAGTCAGGTTTGAGTGACTTACAAACTACCAAGATAGAGGGATTTCCTCAGACTCCTCTCAATTTTTGCAAACAACGTTATGCCCAACTGGCAGGGTTTTTCCAATCAATGCCGGGAAGTTCATCCATGTACTCTTGCCTTGCCTTAGATAGATTTCCATTTTCACTAGCAAGTCTTTGGGCATCAACCCATTTGATGATATCATTGTCTTCGTGTAATAGTTCTCGAACATCGCCCCCAACCTCGGCCACTTTAGTCAGATAAGAAAATATCTCTCTATATTTGCTCATGAAAGCGCTGCCGCATTTACGAGTTGAAATCCACTCAAACCCCACTGCATCTAATTTGTCTATTTGAATCTTTGGCAGATCATTTGCCAGGTGCAAGCGTCGTAGCATGGTGACCCACGCACCTAGCTCTGGATCGGGCTCATACTTCTTCGGAATTTGATACGTTTGGAATTCACCATGGTAATCAATTAGTTTCCCCAACATCTCGTCAAAGTCGTTTTCGTAGTACACGTCTTCGAAGGAATGAAATCTGAATCCAAGCCCTTCCAAAAGAGCTGCTTCTTCTTCTGAAAGTTTGTTTTGGAAATGCAGCCTTCGGAGTGTGTTGCATCGTTTGCCATCTGCGCTTCCCAGCGGTATGTTCGGATTGCCAAACTTTTCCTTATGCGCGATCAGAGCTGGGTACACTAGAGAAAGGACGGGAGATTTAACAAACGCGGGAATATCGATTGTTTCTTCCGCATCGCTTGACGGCGAAGCGGCAGCACATTCGATGGACCTCACCCGACCATTATTAGAGTGAGAATGGTATCGATGATGCCCATGAGTCAGAGCGGCGGGCGTGCGGAGGGGCTCGGTCGTGAACCCTACCGCTGCCGATGCTAGTGCTGCCAGTAGCACTACTGCAATACGATGCATCATGATACGTTTTCGTATCCGTGGGTGATCAATTATTTAATGGAAGCAGAGCGAGCGATATGCAGTGGCATCCTCTATCCTCTTGGAGCCACAGCTGTTGTTCTTTGTTTAGCTTTGTTCTTCGAATTTATTGATGATGTCGTACGTCTCTGCCCTTTTTTGGCTGCGCCTCTCGTGCATCGGAATTCCTGTGTAGACAGAAAGATAGGAAGTATCGAGTACAAAAAATCTTTGTCCCCCAAAAGCCAAAGCAGAAGCTAATAAGCAAGCAACCCAACAGGATGATGAAAGGGCTTTTGGCTGGCCGGTTTCGACATTGCTAAGAGTTTACACAAAATGAGTTGATTCTACGAAACCTATAACTAAAAGTTTATCACTACCAACATATACTATGTCTTCAAGTTGTAAGGGGGGGGGTTGCGTGCCATGTATATGTACATAACTAGTAGCAGTTGCAATGATGATGTTTAGTGGAAACATCCATCCCTTGGAGGACACATTGGACCACACGGAGAATCATCCATCATCATGGGGATCATCCAATTCTTCCCTTGTTCAGAATTGTACTTGCCCATCATACAATTGCCCGCCTTGGCATATCGGCATACTTGCATACGGCACACTTTGCCGTTACCATAGTCCTTGACACTCTCGGCACATCCCATGTACCGGGAGGGGTACCACATGGCTTGAGTCAAGTGTGCATTCTTGTTCCATGGCCAGAACTCCTCATTGTCAACAAAGCGCTTCGTAACCAACTCAGCCGGGTACTGTCGTCCCCACTGCCCACTCCCCTTGTTCTTGGCAAGGTTCTCTCCCTGATCGGTAGCATCGTGCTTAATCCCCGCGTCATCACACGTACTGAGCAACTTATTGGCATACACCTTCGCATCCTGCTTGAGGGCCGTACTCCACTTGAGATGTCTGTAACTCTTGTTGCAATACTTCCCGCCATAGCACCGCGTGTGCCAATCCCTACGACGGTAATCGTGCGCCCACCACCATTCGCAATCACGTGGGCTCATCGTCGAGATCCAATCGTAGCCGAGCTTGAAGTCATGCGAGATTGTCTTCGTGAAACTACCGCCGTTGACGAGTTCTTTGCCATCAACCGTGACCTTGAAGAAGCCCTGTCCGTGACGGCAGCATATGCCGTCCAAGTCTTGGAATTTGATCGTGTAATCCCCGGCGGGGAGGCAATCCTCGATGGACTTTGTTGGATTCGCCAATTCAATGATGGGACCCATCTTCATCCTTACCTGCCCGCTGCGGGTGATCGCCCACGAGGTTTCCTTTGGGTACTTATCAATCTTGGTGGTGACACGGACGCGATGTCCGCGCTGGCCGTTGGGGAGGGTGCACGTCCCCTGGGGTAACTTCATGACATTACGGACCTTTTTGCACCAGTCGTTACCATTGCTATTGCCATTGCCAACGTCGTCGATACGGGAAGAGCCTGGGTTGATCACGAAGGGGAAATTCTTCTTGCTCCATTTCGATCGGTCGTTGATGGCCCTACCGGCATTCACGCCGTTGAGGAAGGTCATAACCTTGCCACACCCATACACGCCTCCGCTGCAGATACCATCGCCAGCCTTGTCGGTAACCTGGAGTTGATACCGTCCGGGGGCGAGGCACCATCGGCCAGAGTATGTGGCGGCATCGGCGTAATTTTGGCCGCTGGGGGGTCCGCGGGCGATGATCTTGTTGCCGTTTACATTTCGGAGGGCCCAGCTGATTTCGTAGCCGTAGTTGTCGGTGCCGAGGACCATCTTGAATTCTTGTTGGTTCTCGCCACAGGCGGCTTCGCGGCGGTCGTATTGGTCGACTTCGATTGGCTCGCCGAATAGGTCAGTGTTGACGAGCTGTTGTTTTGTTGAGTAAAGGAGAGAGAGAGAAATTGGTCAGTAAGGCGTGTGATTCAGGGCGCTCGCGACGGCCCGGAGCCGACGACCCGCAATGATGTCATTCATAGTGAACAAAAGAACTTACAATACCCATCTCCGGATCCCTCTGATACTCCTTCCCCTCCGTCTCCGGATCCTCCCACTCCGGATCAAACTCCGGCTCATCCTCAACCTCCTCTCCCATGATATCCACATCGGGAAATTCATCAAAATATTCTTCCATCACCTGCCGGGCCTCCATATCGAGGTCCTCGTCATCGGCGATGAGGATCCGCCGATCGATCTGATAGCCATAGTCTTCCGGGGGGAAGTGTTCAATTTGTTCGCCGACTTCTTCGACACCCTCGCCTCGCAGTTGGGCGGCGGTTGGGGTTGAGCAGCAGGCTGCTGCCATGGTGGTTAATAGGAATGATCTCTTCATATTTAATTTTAAGATTCTGATTCTATTTGAAAATAATTGTGAGCCAATGTTCATGTAGTGGATGGTGGCTGTCTGGGCTGAGCAAGATGATGTGTTCCTCTCGGTCGGGCTAGAGCTTGAATTGTGGGCCAAACGTCGGGACCAAAGCTCAGGAAAATGCTAGGTAGCAGCAGATTGGGTAAAACTGCCGATGTCGGCGAAATCGCTCAACTTTTTGCCGCCGAGAAGCAGACGCGCAGCCGTGCGTGGTCGTTTGGGGGATGGGACCGGACAGCACATCGAAAAAACCGCGAGGAGTGGACAATATTTTGGTATCCCACTGATTCCTACATACAATTCCAGTATGGTTCTCATATCGTATTTTCATGCGACACAAATACAGCTGCGCATCGAAATGCAAATCTGTCCTGAATCTGCCTAATTTCATTTTGCGAAAGGGAAGCCCGCCAATAAATTTTAATGTATCATCGGTTGAGGGGCTCAATATTGTACGGGTGTACCCTTGGTACTAAACTTACATGTGTTGAAGTCTACGTGCACGACCAGAATGCCAATAAATTTTAAACGTTTGACCGTTGGTATCATAAGAAAGTTTGATTCCTACACACGAATCCGATCCATCAGAATTTTGTGCTACCGTTAGATAGAGAGGAAGAGAAACAGAATGCCAATGACCAGTTGCTGAGTCGTGAAACGAAATTTTTACACAGGCCAAATAAGAGCCAAGTTCAGTCTTGTGTAATGATATATTCATGTGCATCCGTTAGATTGGGGATATATTCTACGAGTACCCTACTGTGTACCAATACCAGGTATTCTGATACTCCGAATAATTAAATAGCATCGGCCCAGATCTATACTGATTCCGACATATATATTTAAAATGTGTACCTGGCTTCTCGGGGAGTTCTCGTTATAATACCAATTCCTATTTTCACGTAGGTATGATTGAATCGACTCCGACCATTTTTTCTTTATGTGGCGGGCTCAGGTAAAAGGGTCTTCTCTTTCCGCCGAAAATCAAAAAATACAGTGGATACAGTGCGACACGTACCTAGATAGAGGGTAGGTAGTTAGGACGCGGGCGATAACAACTCCTTTTTTCTCGGGAGACTTTACCCTATCGTACCCTCCGAGGGAGAATTCCCCCTTCGGCTCATGAGATCAACAAAGTTGACATCTCTCACATCATCATAGCAACTTCCCCAACGCATTCATAAATATACACAAATAAAGTGGTAATAGTGACACACGGCCTCCTTTATGTTGAGGTTTGATCATGGATAGCAAGATGGCCCCACACTTTACATGATGTTATATGGTAAAGTATTGCCG